>JANAVB010003599.1:1148031-1252379 GCA_029216955.1 Iris pallida | reverse complement strand
TCTGATGGCTTCGCCCTTTCGGACAGTCGGGATCTCAATACTCATGCTGGCCGGTCATTCTGACCCCTTACAATCTGCCCCATGGATGTGTATGAAGACTCCTTATATATTCTTGACAACTATTATACCGGGTCCCAAAAATCTGACGAAGAATATCGATATATATTTACAAGCCGTTGGTGGATGAGCTAAAACAGCTGTTGGAGATCGACGTCACGACCTATATATTTCCAGGAAACAGAACTTTCAATGAAGACTTCACTGATGTGGACAATCAATAATTTTTTCGCATACGGTTGCTGTCGGGATGGAGTACTCACGGCACCCTGTCTTGTCCGTATACATGCAAAATAGTAGGCGTTCTGCCTTAAGCATGGAGGAAAACCTTCTTTCTTTGATTGTCATCGTCAATTTCTGCCCGCAAGTCATCCTGGAGAAAGAACAATGACGCGTTCAGAGCTGGAAAATAAGATTTTCCATCCGCCTGCCAGATTGTCGGGATATGATATTTGGGAAGATATAAGGACTTGCCCACTGTAAGGAAGATCCATCGAACAATCAGTCGATGGGTTCGGACAAACCCATAAACTGGACCAAACAGAGTATTTCTGGGACTTGCCTTATTGGAAAGATAATCTTATAAGGCAAATCTTGATGTTGCATATCGAAAGAATGTGTTCGATAATGTCTTCAATACGTCATGGACATTAAAGGAAAGACGAAGGACAATCCAAAGCAAGACAAGACATTGCCGAGATATGCAAGCGTCCTTATCTAAACTTGATACAAAGGGAGCTGCTGGACAATTAAGTAAGCCGATAGCACAATACCATTGAGCAAGGAAGATAGATTAATAATCTGCAGTGGGTAATCTACTTTAAGATTTTTCGACGGCTATGTGTCGAATTTGTCTAGATCGTTTGATCTCAATGAACGCAGCTAACGGAAATGAAGAGTCATGAATGCCACGTGTTTATGGAAAGATTACTGCCCATTGCTTTGAAAGAGTTGTTGCCTTCTGCTGTATGGGTTCCGTTGGCCGAACTATCAATATTCTTTAGGGTATTTGTTCAACTAAGTTGACTGTGCAACACTGGTTGAACTTGAGAAGAAGATATCTTAACAATTTTGTAAGTTGGGAAAAATATTTCCTCATGGCATCTTCGCAGCATGGAGCATCTACCGATTCATCTAGCATACGAAGCCCATGTCGGTGCATCTGTTCATTATCGATGGATGTACCCATTTGAAAGGTACATAAAAATCGATATAATTTAAGTTGGATTTCAGTGGGTTTTAAAATCTTTCTTATTTCTCAAGATAATTTGTCTCTCTAGATACCTACACCATCTAAAGAAGAAAGTTGGCAACAAGGCTCATATAGGGCTTCGATATGCGAAGCATATCTTATCGAAGATGTGTCAACTCCTGCTCCATTTATTTCGATACTCATGTTAAGACAACGAAATAGCCCAAAGGAATGATGAGGACGTTGAGGATGGAGGAATATCATGTAAGGGCAAGCCTGTTGGGGCTAGTAAAAGACGGTGGTTGACAGACGACGAGATGATGCCGCTTACCGATATGTCTTGTTAAACTGTGACATACAAGAAGTGAGAGATTTGGAGAAGTAAGTCAGTACACTTGCACTCGTTATAATCTCGAATTTGAATGAAGTAGTGATTACACTTATATATTCTTATTTTCTCTAATAGCGTATTTAGAGATGAAGTCAAAATGAGGACACCCGATATTACCGATGAGGGACTTCAAAGAGAGGTGATTGTACATTTCCGTCATGGTTTCACAAATACATAAGTACTGTGATTATAGAGATTACAAATATATAATCTAAAACATTTAAATTATAAATATTTGTTTACAGGTTTTTATTGCCTGAAACAACACTCACTCATGAGAGTGTTCGTTATCTGGCATTGGGACCGAAGAAGCAAATAAAGACTTGGCCATGCTATGTCGTTAATGGCTTCAGGTTTTAAGTCAACTCAGAATGCTATAAATTTCGAATTTATCAATAACGGCATCAGTACCAAGGATTCCGGTGTTTGCATAAGAGGCACGATCTATGACGACGAGCCGAACTTTGACTATTAGGAGTGCTTCGGGATATGTAGATTAACAATTACTGGCCCATATGAATGCATATGTGATGTTCAAATGTGAGTGGTTCGATCGACACCAATAGCGGTTGGAGAATCGATAACAATTTGGATTTGTCGATATAAATCATCGCAGAAGGTATAGAGGGTCCGATACATTTGCGATAACAAATCAGCTGTTCAAGTCTACTATACAAGCTACCCAAGGCGTCGTAGAGATCAATTTGACTGGTGGACAGTATACAAGATTAAATCTAGAAATACATTCAACGTTGGAGACCCAGCTACCAAGAGGACCAGATCGAAAAGTTCCAATACATGGGACAACACTCAGATACAATGGATGTTGAAGATATTGTTGAGGAAAATAGAGGGAAGGAAGAGGTTGATACACAAGACTTAGATTTCAACCAGGGAGAAAAGACGTCTTGTCCCAAATATTGAAACAGAAGAAGAGAAGAAGAAGAAGAAGAAAGAGAAGAAGATTTGATGGGGATGAGGATACAGATGAAATCGACGATGAATAAGGATGAGGATGAGGATAAGGAGGATGATGATAAACGAGGCCGAGGATGAGAACGAAGATGATGATTAGGTTAAATATTGTGTTGTATTTAAAAACACTTCCAATTACGCGAATTAAGTTTGACCTCATAAAAGCAATTACGTGAATTCATGTTTTTTTTTCATTCGATTATTTACTTATTGCAGATGGCAGTCCCAGACTTTTTCGTCGTGGCGGCACTCGTCTCCCTACTGGTGGTATGTATATTTTAGTTTAGAATTTTATATTCATTTACACTTTTATATTGTTTAATTATGTTTATGTGTTCTATTTACAGGTCATGATGGCTGGCCGTGGTCGTGGTGCTGGTGGTGGTAGTGGTGGTGGTGGTGGTGGTCAGCGTGGTCGTGGTCGTAGTGGTGCTGGTGGTCGTGGTCGCATTCAAAATTCCCGGATGTGACCCTATCAAGCGACCCCGACCCGGAGAGTACCCCGGGTACAGACGCATCCCGCCGTCGATCGCCACTTCATCGAAGCATGAGTCCGGATCTGCTAGCGGATCCGTTCCACTATCGGAACCACCCGCAGCGGATCCACTAGTGGATCCCCCAGTTACTGCACAGTGGGCCCCGGAGTACCCCCATACTCGGTTCCATCCGATTACTGGAGAGTACATACGCGGACCCGCGGATCCTCCGACGGCACCAGAGAGGCCGAGAGGCGAGTTCCAATGAGAGCTATGGCCTGCGGGGACCTCGTAAGTAAATTTAAGATAATTATTAAATTTCTTTCATTTATTCAAGTTAATAATCCAGTCGTTTCTTCTTTGTAGGTTTTTTCCGTTTTAATGTTGCCTGGGCTCTTGGAGAAATTATCAGGGCTAACTTCCATGGTCCCTACCTCAACTTTTGTCGGTGCCCCCAAACGTGAAGTACGTCTGGTTCGACGAGTTGAGGGTATATATCTCTATCTTCTGGTTAATTATTAGTAACTCTTTAATCAACCATTTTTTAAATTACGTGATAATTGAATTTTTATGTTAGACGATGTACTGGTGGCCCCCATCGCGAGGACGCGATCCGCAGGACCTACAGAAGCGCTGCCTCGAAAAGATACGGGATATGATTCATGACCTGAAAATGGGGCATAGGAGACCGAATTGGATCCGCAGGAGTATTATGAGGACCTCTTAGGTATGATGGATACTCCTACGTACAAGGAGAAGTCGGAGAAGGCGAAGGCGAACCGACAGGCCCGGGGCTTTCATACGGGGGATCAAGGCCCCACGCAGCGACGCTTGCAGATCTGGTGAGATACCGTAAATTCATTTCACTATCGAATTAGGTATTATTAATATACGGAGTTAATCAAGTTCTTCAAAAATTTCGAATGCAGGCCCAACGGGCGGTGAAGGAGGAAAGGGCGCCAGAATCGGTCACCATGCACGACGTGTTCCAGCATACCCACAAAAGACAAGGACGGGAGCTTCGTTGACGAGAGGGCCAAGGAGACTGATGTAAGTACTTATGTTTATGAGATTTACGTTAGAATTAAAGTATTCGGACTATAACTTAGGTAAACTTAGGATTCACCTCAACTTAGTGAAACATAGGATTTATATTACAACTTAGGTAAATCTTATAATATAAACACATTCATTTGATAGGCTGCGTATCGTGAGGCCCTTAGTCGGGCTCAGTTAACTGACATCGAGGATGTCGGTAAAACGACGCCCGCCCGGACGCCCTCTTCTTTGGCCTCTCGCAACGACTTGTTCGTAGATACCGTCATCGGCTTTAAGAAAGGGCTCCTGTACGGAGTCGGCTCCCTAGGGCCGTTGCACATGGCGACGCAGATTTCCACCGACACCGCCTCCTCCCGTGGCCCCCGGCAGACGATGATGTTAGGTCGCAGCTTACGCAGCTGCACGAGGCGTGTCTTTTTGCGGGAGCAGTTTTTCGTACTTTCTGCCGGTCCGTCTGCTGCTGCCGGTCCGTCTGCTGATGGTGTTGGTCCGTCTTCTACTGGTCCGTCGACTGCTGGTGTCGTCCTTCTTCCGTGGGTCATCTTTCTTTCAACCCTGATGCCCCTTTGGTACCCGCCTTCGACTGTGACGGCACTCCTGGATCTCATGTTGCCAGAGCAGCTACGCCCGACTTCCGAGCAGTGTCTACAACTTCTTTCCGCCGTACCTAGTGGAGGAGTATATCGTCGTCGCAGCAGAGATTACCACCACCGGACAATCGAACTCCTCCTCCTCCTTCTTAAAATATTGTAATTAAGAAATTTTGGAATATTTGTGGCAATTTTGGATTAATTGTGCTATAATGGGATTATAACGACGGATATTAGGTTACTCTCAGTAATTGATGTCTATTTTCTATTAATTTGGTTTGGTCTATGTGATTCTTGGATAATTGGTGTGCATTAATTCGTATGTGCATATTTTGGTCTATGTGATTCTTGATAATTGGTGTGCATTTATATTTGGTCTATGTGATTGTTGGATAATTGGTGTGCATTATGTATTGGTTTTTTATTGCATATTTTTGTGAATAGGAAAAGTGCTGCAATTTTTCTTCCAAAAAACTCAGTTAGCGACGGACTATGACCGGTTAGCGATGGATTTTCTAGTTTTTGACTAATTTTTGACGAAAATTCCGTCGCCAACTAGAGATTTGAAACTATTTCCAGTAGCGACGGGTAGTCGACGGAATATCCGTCGCATGGTTCTGGTGTATATAGTTCGACGGCATGGCGACTAAAATCCGTCACCACTGCGACGTATAATCACCACTAATCAGTCGCTCTATCGACGGCGTAGCAACGATACTCCGTCGACAAGTTTCTGGAAAGTTGACATTTTCAGAATCATGGCGACGGATAATCAGCCACTAATCAGTCGCGCTGTCGACGGCGTAACGACGGAATAGCGACGACTCATCTGTCGCCATGGTTCTGGAAATGCCAAGCATTTCCAGAACATGGTCGACGGATAATCCGTCAGTTTTCTGTCGCTAATCCGTCCTTTGTTATCGACGGGATCGACAGAATAGCGACGGAACGATACACTCTGATACGCTATTACGACGGTTTATCGATGGACCATTACGTCGCTATTGTCTACACGGTTCAGTATTAATACTTGAAATGGACGAAAGTCCGTCGAAAATTAGTCGCTAATGCTTCGTATTGTGCAGTCGAAAAGCCGTCGCTTGACGACTACGTAGCGACGGATCTTTATTAGCGACGAGCTGATTGCCGACGGATTATTTTGGCCAAGACCCGTCAGTGATCGGTCGCTAATACAATTCCCGTCGGACTGGCGACAGATTTGGCCGTCGCTAAATCGACAAATTTTGGTAGTGGAACTTATCCAGATACCGGTGAAATGTCTTATTCATCAAGTTCATAAAGACAGCTGGCGCATTTGTGAGACCAAAGGGCATCACCAAAAACTCGTACTGCCAATACTTCGTGTTGAACACAGTCTTCTGGATGTCTTCAGCCCCGACTTTCACCTGGTGGTAACCGAACCTCAAATCTATCCTGGAAAATACCTTCGCCCCACTCAACTGGTCGAACAAATCATATCCTGGGCAGAGGATATTTGTTCTTAATGGTGATGGTATTTAATGCCCAGTAGTCAATACACACCGGACTGTACCATCCTTCTTCGTACAAAAAGTACTGGTGCTCCCCATGGAGAAACACTAGATCGAATGAAACCCTTTTTCTACAGGTCATCGATCTGCTCCTTCATCTCTACAGCCTCCTTGGGTTCACTCTGTAGCAAGCCCGGGATACTGGTGATGGACCCGGTCCTAAATCTATAGTGAACTCACATCTCTGTCAGGCAGAAGTCCTGAAAGATCCTCTAGTATACATTCATAAACTCCATGATGATAGGGTGTGGCGTGCTAACTCCCCAACTATCGTACAACAGCTCGGCTCTAGGCTAATCTCCGGCCCTGTCCTTTTGACACTGAATGGTGTCGTGCCTGGGGGACTGAACAGAATACTACCCTCATGACAGTCTATATCTGCGTGAGCATAGCTGAGCCAATCCATTTCCAATATGATCGTACCCGGGAAGTGGCATCACGAAGAATCGTCCCCTAAACTCTCTCCCAGATATAGTAATAGAGCATCTATAGATAGCTCTAATGGGTACTGGTCTGCCTTCCGTCATTACTCTACTCATCTTCTCGGTAGGTGTAGCTACTAAGTGGTTTTATGCAAAAACTCTAATGACAGAAAGCTATGCGATGCACCGGAATCAAACAAGCATAGAGCTAAGAAAGTATGCAAATAAACATGACCTGTGATGACGTCGGCCAAATAATCTGGCTCCGAAACCTGCTGGCTCTGCCTCAAGAGCCAGACTATAAGCCTTCCCCTGGGGTCCCTTCTGTTGTAGATGTTACCCGAACCTCTGCTGCTGAGTCGGGAGCGGCGTCCTCTAGATGGTGGTCCAGCACCTGTACCCTCGCTACTGGGCAGTCTCGAAGCTGATGGGTGGTTGACCCACAAGCTAAATACCGCCCCAACCTCTTCCTACAGATGAAGTAATCATGCCCTGACCTCCTACAGAATGAACACAGCTCCCTTCTGCTGCCGTGGTCCCGGGGCTATAACTGTGGGGTGGGATGATGTGTTGTGGGAGGACGGTATGTCTGCTGGTGCGGTGTCGGTGCTCTCGGCTGAAAAGCCTGGCGCTTGGAAGGTCTCTTGTGATGTACGGAAGCCTGCCTCTTGTAAGACAAAATGCTCCTTTATACTCCGGGCCAACTCCAAGCTCTGGTAGTAGTCAGTCGTCCCATTCGCCACTAGGAGAATGACAATGTCTGGGACTAGACCATGATAAAACCTACGCATCATCTCCTCTGGGTCTGCAACCAGACTAGGAGCGAAATGACTCACATGACTAAACTTCGGTGCATACTCGTCAACAGAACGGTTCTCCTGCTGGATGTTCTGGAATTGTAACCCCATGGCTACTCTAGCGGTGGTCGAAAAGAATTTTTTCTTGAACTGGATCTTGAACTGATCCCATGTGGCTCTCCCCCTCGTGAATAGTGGCGTTCCTGAACCAAACTCCTGCCAAGTCTGTCAGCAGAAATCCTGCTGCCTCGACCTGAATGTCACCCGCAACCTAGCTCCGAGGAGCTTCCTCTCTACCGAGTCTAGCCAGTCATCTACTACTACGATGCCTTCAGTCCCCATGAACTCCCTGGGGTTCAAGCCCATGAAGTCCTTGATATTCCCCGCTCTCTGTCGTGGCTCTACCGTGGTGGGACCATGGTACGCTCCTCAGAACGCTCCATGCTCTCGGAGTAAGGTGGTCTTCTCCTGATCGGTCGTTGGAACCCCTGGATCAGAGTGAGCAGTTGGTTCCCGTCGGAGTGACGGAAGCCTGGCTGGTATACTAATAGGTGGTGGTGCTAGTATCGGGTCCTGCTGGGACTGTGATATGGAAGGTGGTGGAGGCACCTGGGTTGGTGGATTTGTGGAGTGGGGGAGTATGGTAGGTGTGGTGGTGGTGCATCGGTCAACTGGTCAACCGACTGGATAGGAACTGTGCCATTTTCAGGTGTGGCATGCTGGACGAGTGGGTGAGCACCATCTATCAAATAAAAGGAGTTTAAGAACTCTTTAAGGTAAACAATCATAACAACAAGAAAGTCTAATTTGTAATAACGAGCATACGCTGTGATGAGTTTCCTATGTTGCAATCCTAGTAATCCTCTAGGTGTTCTAATGTTTATTCCTAATGTTGTTAGTTACCTTAAGTTCCTAATTGCAGGCATGCTTGGTACAATAACGTAACCAAACAATTTAGTCAGGACCTGCATGGGCCACCCACTAAAAATAGTCACGATTCGTTACCCAAATTGTTGGGCCGGGCTGAGTCATGTACAGCCTACGCTTGAGATAAAATATAGTAAGCTATTCTAAAGACAAACAAGATAAGTTCAAAGTGTGCTAACAGTTCTATATGTTATTTTGAAATAGAAAATATCCCAAACACAAAAGTCATCTTGTATATAAATATGTTCCGAATACATAGCCAAGACATAAAACTGGATACAGGTCCCGTATCAAAATACATAGTCGAAATATGACTACTCTCAAAAGTCCCGAGCAACTAAACAAACGACAGTTTTCCCCAGGTACATCCTCGTAAGGTAAAGTCTGATCCTCGACGGCAACTCCATAATAGGAATCACATAACAACTCCTCCTCGTAAGTATACCTACAACGTTTCCTGTCAGGACGGGAGCAAATACTGATTCTAACAAACTAATATACGAAGTATGAAATGAAATGAAGTGTAATAAATAGGAATCATGACATATTACAATCTATCATGGCAAGGACATATATGTCGTAGAGACAGATGTATATGTAATGTTTAAACTGTAGCTACGTGATCGTTATAGGTTGTAAATAACTGTGGCACAAGTATATAAATGTACTTCCGTACAAGTAAACAAGCGATATATTACATACGTACAGATACACTGGTGCGCCTAGGCAAGGTATACATAAATGTCAACCTTGTTCGGTACGTACGTACGGGAAGGGGACATGATCACGTACTCAGCTATTAGTTTTCCCATAACCCAGATTCTAATATATGAGAGATACGAAACGGTATGAAACATGGTGGATATTGAAAGCAGTATAAAGTATGTGGAACATGTAGAGGTATGACTTCCAGTTTAGATATCGGTATTTAACATGGTTTATACACAATTCATTATATGCTATAAATAAAGTTTGTAGAGGTACTTGCCTCTAGCAAAGCAAGGTAGTAAAGGAAATTCTATAGATGTCTGGTGTCCGGCACTGTCACAAATGAACTATCTCATTATCTAAGTTATAAACAAAGACTAACACTACTGGTGTCACGACGCATTTGGATACTTACCTAAATGAAATTAGCATAGGAATCCAATGTGAGGGATATGGTATCTAACCAACCTCTAGGTCTTCCACTCTAAGGTAGGTCAACATTTTAAATACTAGAAATACCCAAAAATCACAAGTCTGACTTAAAGACAATTATTATTAATTCCATCTATGCAATTCACTCTAGAAATTATTAAAATAGTTATTAACTCTATAATTATAAAAAAAGCTCTAAACTCAACCTTGTTAATTATAGAAATTTCTACTAATTTTTTCTGGAATTTAAAACGCTCATAGATTTATTAAAAATCAGTAACAATAACTACTCTGAAAATGAGTTCTGATTTTCCTATTTTTTATAAAATGTCAAAATTACTAATTAAATCCTAGAAAAAATTATATTAAATTAGCTAAATTAATATAGTATTTAAATATAATTTTTTCCAGATTTTTCCAGCACTTAAATTATATATAAAAGTTCAATACAACAAGTTATAATTTCTAGAAAATAAATAATTAATTTTTAATATTTTTATCCACGTATACAAAATTGAACCGGAGTCCAGATACGGGACCCAAGCAATGAATCAAGTCCGATGACTCTACAGGTCTTGAATATTTAGGCTCATTTGGGTCCACAACCCATACTAGGCCTGGACTCAGATGGCCATAATCCAGTTTACAAAACTGATATAAATACTAAGTAATAAAAATATATATTTTAATACAGTAAAATATACCTATCATGAATATTGTCAATAAAGTAACATGTAAATATAGCATACTATATTGTATATAAATACACAAGTGTGTATAAAATTCAAAAGCATATATATTTAATATATAAATATATATAATATATATCTATATATATATATATATATATATATATATATTATATAATATAGATATATTATATATATATATATTATTTTATATATATATATATTATATATATAATATATATATATATATATATATTATATATATATAATTATTATACAACCTTGATATATATATATATATATATATTATATATATATATATATATATAATATATATATATATATCTATATAATATATATATATATATATATATATAATATATAAACAACCTTGTATATATATATAAACAACCTTGTATATATAAACAACCTTGTATATATATATAAACAACCTTGTATATATATACAAGGTTGTTTATATATATATATATAATATAATATATATATATATATATATGTATATATATATATATATATATATATATATATATATATATATAATATGATGTATATGTGAAATATATAGTTTAAACATATATTAGAGAAAAATGTTCTAGACAGTTAATAATTAACATCTATATTTATTTATTTTTTACAAAATTTATATAATCATATATAATTACATATATATATTATATACATATATCTAAAGAAAACCAAAAGAACAAAAAAATAATACCCCAGCCCTGCGAATGGGGGTTCGAATCTATTAAGCAGTGGTCTGTGACTGAGCCCCACTCTACTAGCCAATAGGCTAGCACGAGCTTGCTAATAGGATTGGGTTTGCATTTACTATATACTGAAATGAATAACATAAGCCCAAACTCGTTAACACTTGAATACCCAATAACCCAATAACACTTCTCGTGTCCTGACTGTTAGGACACGAGATCTAGACACGAGTCTTGTGTCTTCGTTTAGCACGATACGCACGACACCATTTCTGCGTGTCCGAACCTACCTATGTACTGTTCGTCCCTAGGCGCGTCTGGGGTCGTGTTCACGAGACACAGAATGACACAGGGTTCGGGTGACACGTACGTGTCCAGTGGAGGTTGCTGTTGCGGCTGCGACAGGGCAGAGAAAGCATCGGCGGTGGTGGATGGCGACGGCGCTGTGCTCGTCTCGATGCGGCGAACACGTCAGTGGTGCTGGAGTGCGGCGGAGGCGTCTGGATCAGCGGCGCTGGCAAACGGCTAACTCCGGCGACTCGTCGGGGAAGACGAGTGAATAGCAGTGGTTTTGATAGGGAATAGAAATTTAGTTTAGGGTTTTGAATGTGGGGGGTTTTATAGGTTAGATCAGGGGGTTAATTTGGGCTTTCGACGAGAAATTAGGATTCTAGGATTAGGTTTTCGTCGTCGACGATCGACGCTCGGCCAATACTCGGCCTGAGTCGTGGGGTCAACTTACACTAAGGCCCTCGACAAAATCTTATTGCAACCTTAACCCGTCGCCTCAAAATTTGCAAAACAGATATTACAAAAACCTACCCGCAACAGTTTTATGCAAAAACTGGTTTGCATACAACATTACTTATTGCAATTTGGTTTAAAAACAATTGGACTAATTGCATAATGCTATTAAAACATTTTATTTATTACAAAGTGATATTTATGTTTTTAAAATTATTTAAAATCTTCTAAATATTTATTTAAAATTCTAAAAAATTGTATTAAATTATTTAAGGCTAAATTAGCTATTTGATATACATATATTTAATTTAAAAATTATTTTGAAATTCAGGGGTTGACAGATAGCGAGGGAGGAGGGCAAGCCGATAAGCAACATCGCCTACCCGAACGAGAATCTCAAAAGGACCAACGAATCTCGGACTAAGCTTTCCTCGGGTTCCAAATCTAATGACACCTCGAGTGGGCAAAATCCGTAGAAACACTTGGTCTCCAACACCAAACTCTAGAGGCCTTCGATGCTGATCTGCCCAGTGGCGGTGTCTTCTTGCGTGACTCGAAGCCGTTCTCTGATCAACTTGACTATATCTACGGCCTGCGTGATCATCTCTGGTCCCAACAATTTTCGTTCTCCCACATCGTCCCATGCCAGAGGGGACCTGCACTTCCTTCATATAATGCCTCTAACGGCGCCATCTGTATCTTGCCTGATAACTATTATTGTAAGAGAACTCTACTAAATGAAGATGATCTTCCCAATTCTACCGAAGTCTACAGTACAAGCCCGTAGCATATCCTCCAAGGTCAAATGGTTCTTTCTGATTGTCCATCCGTCTGCGGATGATAGGCTGTACTGAACCTCAACTTGGTGCCCAAACTTTGGTGCAAACTCCGCCAAAAAGTGAGAGGTGAACCGTGTGTCCCGATCTGATAATATGCTGACTGGAACACCATGCTGTCTCACAATCTGTTTCATCTGTCTGCCAGCTGCTCAGTAGACTGCCCTACTCTGAAAGGAAAAAATGTGCAACCTTTGTGAGCCGATCCACGATTACCCAAACTGCGTTTCGGCCGGTCGGAGATCTAGGTAATCCGGTCACAAAGTCCATCGTGATGTGCTCCCACTTCCACTCCGGAATTGGAAGCGGCTGCAACAATCCTGTCGGTCTCTGCTGTTCTGCCTTCACTTGCTGACACACCAAACATCTGGATACGAATCTCGCTATCTCCCTCTTTATGTCATTCTACCAAAAGTGCTGCTTCATATCCTGGTACATCTTTGTGCCTCCGGGATGAATGGAATAAGGAGAACTATGAGCTTCTGACATAACTTCATGTCGAAGGTCTCCACCTGGTACATAAAGACAGTTTCCGAACCTAAGTGTACCATCCTTATGGATTACTAACTCCTTTCTGAGACCTGACTCACACTCTGATCGAAGCTTCTGGATTCGCGGATCCTCTGCCTGGGTTGCTCTGATCCTCTCTACGAGAGTAGACTGAATCTGCAAACTGGCCATAACTTCCGTATCTTGCGGCAAGATCACTTCAATTCCCATTTCCTGAAGATCTTCCAAAATGTGCCTCTGCGTGGTTAGAATGAATGCACCACCTCTCCTGCTCAAGGCATCTGCTACCACATTCGCCTTGCCTGGATGATACTGAAGATTTACATCAAAGTCTTTTAGTAATTCCAACCATCTCCTCTGTCTCATGTTCAGGTCCCTCTGGGTAAACACATACTTAAGCTCGTATGATCAGTGTAAATCTCCACTCAATCTCCATATAAGTAGCGCCTCCATAACTTAAGCGAAAAACTACTGCTGTTAATTCCAGGTCGTGAGTCGGATAATTCTTCTCATGATCTCGAAGTTGTCGAGATGCATATGCTATCACCTTACCATGCTGCATCAATACACATCCAAGTCCCTTCCCGGATGCATCACAATACACTATAAACCCTCCCGATCCTACTGGAAGTGTCAAGATCGGGGCTGAGATTAATCTCCTCTTCAACTCTTCAAATGATGTCTGACACTCTGCCGACCAAACAAACTCTACATCCTTATGCGTCAAACGCGTCAAGGGTGTCGAAATCCTGGCGAAGTCTGCCACGAATCTCCTGTAGTAACCTGTCAATCCCAAGAACTACGCACTTCTGCTACCGTCTTCGGAACTGACCAATTCTCCACTGCCTCAACCTTCTTCGGGTCTACTGACACTCCTGCTCCAGAAATAATGTGTCCCAGGAACGAAATATGATCCAACCAAAACTCACATTTATTAAGCTTCGCATATAGTTTGCTCCCTCAAGGTCTGCAAAACTGTCCGAAGATGTTTCTCATGTTCCTCCTCACTACTGGAATAGACGAGGATGTCATCTAAAACACTACTACAAACTTATCCAAACAGGGTAGAAAGATGCGATTCATCAAATCCATAAATACTGATGGGGCATTAGTCAGTCCAAATGGCATCACCAGAAACTCATACTGCCCATACCGTGATCTAAATGCTGTCTTGGGTATGTTCTGCTCCCGGACCCTCACTTGATAATATCCAGATCGAAGATCAATCTTAGAGAAGATGCTAGCCTTACTCAATTGATCAAACAAGTCATCAATCCTGGGTAACGGATACTTGTTCTTCACGGTTACTGCATTCAACTGCCGGAAATCAATGCATCCGCGTCGATCCATCCTTCTTAGGTCCCAAAATCACCGGTGCTGTCCAGGGCGAATTACTGTCTCTGATAAACTGCTTCGCCTTCAGATCTTCTTCATGCTGGTACAACTTGTCCAACTCTGACTGCAACATCCTGTAAACTCTGCCGACCTTAGGGTCCGTCCCAGGATTCAGCTCAATGCAAAACTCCACATCTCTGACAGGTGGCAAACCTGGAAGCTCATCTGGGAATACATCAGCAAACTCTCTGACCACCCTGGGAATCTGCTCTAGCTCTGATAATGCTTCTGCAACGATGCCCTTGGGTCGATCCCCCAATGATCGAACAAAGACAAACTCCTCTACGCCAGGTATATTAAATTCTACCCTACCTCCCCGACAATCTATCGTCGCATGACTGTCTCTCAACCAGTCCATGTCTAGGACAACGTCAAAGTTGCCCATGGGAAACTCAATCAAAGATACGAGAAATATTCGCCCACTCACTATGACTGGACACGCCAAGCACACTCTGCTAACTCCTACTAGCCCATTACTAGTGAGTATATTTATACTCTCTAGCAATGCCTCGAATTCCAATCCAATACGTGTCGCAAATCGTGCAGATATAAAAGAGTGGGTAGCCCCCGAATCAAACAATGCTACTACAGGAAAAGAGGTAACAAAAATATTACCTGCAACCACGTCGCACGAAGCTAACGCATCCTCCAGTGATAAGGTGAAGGCCTGGCCCTGGCCTTGCTAAGCTCCCTCCTGCTGCCTTCCTCGACCATGCTGCCGCTGCGGCCTCTACGGACCTTCCTGGTTCTGTGCCTGGCGATACATCTGAGCCTGCGTGGGTAGACGCTGGGCTAGTGGCCTTACGGCCAATGCTGGTCCTCTGTTCGGGGCTGCCCCTGGAGCTAGCAATATTGGAAGCTGCTGAACTGGCCCTCCTGGCCTCTGCATCATAGGACAATTGACAATCCTGTGGTCTGGACTGCCACACCTCATGCATAACCCATTAGCTGAACGACACACATCTCTAGTGTGCCCTCTCTTACCACAATAAGTACATCCAATGGACGCCTCCTGGCACTGCTGCTAGTTCCTCGGCTGCTGCTGATGCCGAACTGGTGCTGATACCTCAGATACTGTCGTCCTCCGTGGCGCTCCTGACTCATGAATACGGATACCGGGCGCTGGTGCCGATGTCGCTGTACTGCTCCTCCGCCTCTGCTCTGGGAATGAGTCCTCTTTTGGCCCCCATGTCTTGTCACCAACCTCTGTTGAGTGAGTTCATGCCTCCGAGCTGCCGTTAAAACGACATCAAAATTCTGATAATCATGCCCTTCCACTAGCTGTAGAATCTCCAAATGAAGTCCCTGTTGGAACCTCATAGCCTTCTCTGGCTCTGTAGCTACCATCGTCGGTGCAAACCGACTCAGTCTGCAGAACTCTGCTGCATATCCATCCACCGTCCTCCCAGCCTGCTTGAGACTGATAAACCTCTGTTGTAGCTCATACCGTGCTACTGTGCCAAAGTACTTGGCCTTAAATCTAGTACGGAAGCTATCCCAGGGAACAGGACTAGGGGTGGGCACGGGTCGGACCGGGCCCAAATTTGTTGGACCCGGACCGGACCCATTACTTGGCGGGGGGGGCGGGACGAGTCCAAAAAACATTGGACCCGGACCGGACCAGACTCGTTTGAAACGGGTCCAAAACAGGTCGACCCGCGGGTCCAAACGAGTCCAAAAAAAAGTTTAAAAAATTCTATAATAGTAAACATTTACAT
This sequence comes from Iris pallida, assembly GCA_029216955.1. NCBI lineage: Eukaryota > Viridiplantae > Streptophyta > Magnoliopsida > Asparagales > Iridaceae > Iris > Iris pallida. The sequence goes on along the minus strand of JANAVB010003599.1, from coordinate 1,236,180 downwards.
ATGTTATATTGTCTGTAAGAACAAAACAAGTCTAATGTCTTCCCAAACTTCTAGAATTTGTTTAGTAAACAATAAGAGATTTTATTATGTATAGACTATAATAACAAAAAATGCTAAAAATTGATATAAAAAACTATATACTCCTAGAAACGGGTCGGACCGAGGCCCCGTTTATTTTGAAAATAGGACCCGCCCCGACCTGTTAATGTCACACGACCCGTCCCGACCCGCCCCGACCCGCCCCGTTTAAATTTCATAATTTAGGAACCGGCTTGTTTAGACATTTTACGGTTCGGGTCGGGTCAGAACCGCGGGTCCTAGAACCGTATGCCCACCCCTAAACAGGACGCCTCAGTCCAACCTCTTCTGATGCCCACCAGTCGCGGGCGAGATCCTGAAGTATCAGTCTGACCTGGTAAACCTTCTCTTCTGCTGGAACCTTAGCTGCAGTCAATATGGCCTCAGTGTCCTGAAGCCATGCATCCGCCGTGATGGCGTCTCCGTGCCATCAAAATATCTCGGGTTGAATCGACAAAACCTCCCCGATGCTCCCGAATCATTCCTGACGCTTCTGTCACGACCCGCACCCGTTTTTTTTTAAACGGATACAAGACGTGTCCAAGCCAGCCTACGCCGCAGTGTCGGCGGTAGAACGCTGTCACGGCCATGAAGATCAGAATCACAAATAATACTCATTAACAAAATTAATTTAATTTACAATGATCACAAGTTTTACATTTGCAGAAAATATAAACTCGTACAAATATTGAATGACTATAACTCGACTTTCTAGCTAGTCTCTAGGCCCTTGTCTGCAAATATCCCCGTATCTCCCATGCTAAGTAAATCTACGGCTAACCTGAAAAATATGGTTTCCAGTTAGGAATGGAACGAGCACAATTCACTGAATGCAATTTCAATAAAGAAAATGACTATAAAACAGAGGTTAGACATCAATCATGAGTTTTGAAAATAAACAGTAAATACGGAAAACCAATATCAATAAATAGACACAAAATACTTTTCCCAACTGTTAGAAGTACCTTTGATATGTGATCGTCTGGGGTACTACAACGTACGGTCTACGATGTCTACTTGCATAAAAAATAAGCACTGTCTACAATGTCTACTTGCAGAAAATAAACACTGTCTACGATGTCTACTGCAGAAAATAAGCACTGTCTACGATGTCTACTGCAGAAAATAAGCACTGTCTATGATGTCTACTTGCAAAAAATAAACACTGTCTACGATATCTACTGCAGAAAATAAGCACTGTCTACGATGTCTCCTGCAGAAAATAAGCACTGTCTACGATGTCTATGCATGAAAATAAACATTATCTATGGTCGGATCACACATCCTTGGTACTTCTCATTCCCGACTCAACAATTTATAATAGAGTATAAAATCACATAACCACTGACTAATCAATAAAATATAGTAAAGATCAATATCGAAATGCAGACAATAAACTGTACTCGCCTGTGGTCCTCTGTTGGTGAAAACGACAATCTGAACTACTCAATGTGCCACAATAGTCAAAACCCGTACAACAGTCCCCGGATGCTGAAATAGACAATACCAATGATCTCAGAATAGTCAAATTACCTAGGATTGCCTGTCCTTAAGTCCAATTCTGGACAGGGGTAAAACGGTAATTTTGGGCCAAAACGATGTCCGCCGTTGGACCCGCTTTGTACCGAAAAGCGTGCCAGAGTCAACGGTCTCTAAAGTCGTCAAACTACATGTCTACGAATCTAGTTTTCCGATACGGACCCAACCGTATGTCCAAAGTTGGATTTCGGCGGGCCGTGCACAAAATCGTCCGTTGAGTGAGACCGTGGGGCCCACAAAACGACGTACGATTCAACTGTCTCAGAATTGGAGCAAACTTGGTATGTAGGACCAGAAAAACGATACTGTCCTGTTGGCGCAAGTTTCGTCTCGATCTGACGAGCGTACACAAAATAATTGCGAAATTTGCAAAGTGCACGATACGGTGAATTTCGACGGATACGCATCAAATTCGTCGCGCACACGCGACCAATTTGAATTCTGCCAAAGCCCACACGACCATGAAGCCGTTAAGCAGCTTTCGATGCTTTCGGTTCGCGACCACGTCACCCGGATTGGCGGAACGCACGTCGTATCGAGAGATTTCTTGATTTTAAAAACAGATTTTTGTCAAACTTTGGAATTCGATTTCTCGACACGTAGTCGATGATTTCCAAATCCACAAAAAGGGTTGTGAAGTCCTACATGTTGTCTCTAACTATGTTCAAGTAGAATTTTTATTCTGGCACAAGATCGATCGGAATCGATCTTCAAACTCGGATGATTGGACTGCTATTGGTCCTCTTTCGGGACAGAATTTTTACTGAACTTGGGTTCGATCTCTCGTCTAATACAGACTACTTCGATTTGAACTAAATGACAGATATCAAAGTTGGTTAGGTTGTGTGCGTACCGGAAGAATCGGTTCCCAAAATGGTCGAGCGAGCGCGACGGAATAACACGCGAAGTCGGCCCCGCGGATGGCTGTCGCTGTGCTGTCCTGCTATTGGTTTGCCCCGCGCGCGCGGATCGGTGGCGACCTGGCCGGCCGACGGTAGCCCTTAGCGGCCGCGCGCACGTCGGGGTTGGTCGCCAGGGTTGGCGCTAGGGTTTTGAGCTTTTTCGCGATCCTCTCGATCTCATACTCGACATTATAATATATAAGTAACCGCATATATACGAATTCCTCGTTCTCGGGTTACTTCTCATCCTCGGCTGCAGCAGAGGTTAACTCTCGGGCTAGGCCGAGAGCTAGGTGCGGTTTGGGCCTTTCTCTCCAGGCTCGGGTGTATACGGTTAGGAACTGGGCTTGTGGGGGAAAAATCAAACTAGTACTACATATCTAGCTTTAAGTAGTACAAAGAATCTCTCAAAATATATGAATATCAACCAACAACAGTCCATGTGGCCTTGAGTAACAGTGCCATGAAAGCTTTAGCTTGTACGTGAATTTGATCCATACTCTTGTTACTTGTCAATATCCCTTTTAACTTTAGCTACAGTACAACGTAGTAGATCTACACATGAAATAATTAGCATAACTAACACGCATTAATCCCATTGGCGTATATTCCTAGTGCTATTTGTATGAATATGACCCAATATAATAATATTTATATGATAACAGAAATAATTATAGCCAAGAATAAAAAATAATATTATTTAATAATAACCTCGATAAAATAATAAATAATAATAATATTAAAACTCATAAAACAATAAGGGTGTATACGCCATTGTTTACAGTCCATAATCTCAAGATGCACAAGGACCCATTTTATATCAATATCATTGAATATTAATTACTAATGATATTTATAATATTTAAATTACGAATATTTAGAAATAGTCATTAAATCATAAAAACGGAATATAACACACTCACCAAAATATATCAACACACATGTCATCGGACGTCCCGCATGATTACATGGCTTGGGCTCACTCCGGGTCCAGTCCGGACTAAAATGGTATAACAGGTTTTCCTAACTCAATAATATAAATAATGAATAATTAAACATTCGGTAAGGGTTTAGTCGTAACTTAGCTTGGTTTTCCTAGTTAGGACATCGCTATGGCTCGGCCTTCCCTATCAGGGCTAACACACTAGTCAAAGTACGCCATTGCACGATCTGTGCCACGATTCCTAGTCGCCTTGTACTCCAAACTCCATCATGGCTAAGATCATCTACCGTAATAATTAACTAAATTATTATTTATAAAATCTAAAAATCACCATTCAATAAAAATAATAATAATAAAAAATATTTCGAATTTCTGGGAAGGGCAGCTACAAATCTAACCCCCTTAAAAATAATTTCGTCCTCGAAATTCTAATTCGTAACTATTATTAATTTCAAAAAAGGTCTACTATTACCTTACTCTCCTTGATTTTAATTCCTCAAAAATAGTTTATATCCTTCTCATTGGCACCATTTGGCAACTAAAAAAATCTGAGGATTCTACCCACCTTTGGTCACACTACTCCCTCAAAGCTATGTCACTATACTTTCTAATCATCCTACTAATTGCTAAAAATTGCTATCCATAGGTATCTATTGTATATGGCATCTATAATCCTATCCTATCTATCAACCGACCCAAAATCTAACAAGCAACATATTTACATAAGTAGCTAAAAAATTGTAAATTCTAATAAGTATGACCATTCGTCGCTCCGAAGTAAGAAGGACATAAAGATAAGAAAGAACAATCGAAAGTAAAAATGAAGTCTCAAGAGCAGTAGATAGTATTCAAGGATACAGATAGAAAGAAAGTCTATGAGCCATTGACCAATTTTGCTAGATTGGGCTACTCCAGTCCAGTTACTTGCTAAGTTTAAGAATCCTTCATTCTTATAGGAGCTTGCAATCCGACAATACAGAAGTTCCGTTCCCGAAATTCTAAACAGTTTCCATAATAGAACGGAATCTGGGAAATCAAGATTGTGATCTTTTCCGTAGTTATTTAAACACACGAACAAGGGATATAAAATGTAATACAAGATCATATCGCGACTTCCAGGTAGATGGGATAAGGGTTACGAATGACTTCACATTCTAAGAAGGGAAGACAACATAATGGGTATAGATACCTATTTCAGAAAGTTCAGTTTTATAGTACAAATATGGTGGTATGCATGAATGGGTATTACTGGGTCTTAATGGGTTCCCCAATTGGACATCAGTCGTCGGTTGGATGAACCTTGGACTTCAATCTATATTGACTAGACAAGATCCAATGATAAACTATTTCTACTCGGTTAGGGTAACCTAGAACATGTTTTCACCCAAGTGGTTGAGTTAGGTGCAGTCGGATTGGTTAGCTAGGTCTCTAGAGCCCTGAAGATGCGCCTTCTGTGACTTCTGTGTTTAAGTAGCACGAGAAGGCACTAATGAGGGGCACACTAATGACAATGTGTGTGGTGGCTTCGAGTAGATCACCACCACATATTTGGTCGAAGGAATTGGGTCAAGGTTAAGGCTCTAGTGGATATCGGAAGGTATACCGGTATTATGGTAAGGGTTATAGCTTGTCCTTTTTACCTGAAAGTCATACCATAAAAATTGAGTACAAGGGGAAGTGTTTGAGTGGGACATGATATACCTAGGTGAAGGTGAACTCGTCTAGATCTTGCATATGAAATTTGTTGGAAGGTAACAGCTGGTCTCGTGCTTCGATTGTTAATGACACGGCCGGGAACACAAAACGATCTAAATGGAAAGTGGGAGTCCAATGAGACACTAACTATCATTCTAAAAAAATTTGTTGTTCTAATCAATCGGTAATCTTCGTATATCCTAAAATTGTAGGAGGCTTACAGTCTACCCACCTTAGAAATAGGACATGGTCTTAGAAATATTGAGGTTAGAGGGTTCCCAAAGTTCGGATACTGTACCTCGACTCTTTGTTAATAGGGAATAAGGCACGGCGTATCGGGATACGGTAGATGTAAGTCAAGTCAATGATCATTCCTCAATAAATGAGAAACGAGGGTATATAACAACACATGGTCGATAACATAGAGGAACATACCCATCCAAAGTATACAAGAGTTATCGACGGGGTAACCAGCTCCAAGGCATGTCCTATGAAGAGATTTCTAACAACTGAGTCGTGAATCTCTAGTTGTGTCAAACCTGTCAGACTATTGTCATAAGGGTTCTAGTGGTATGGGCTGTAGTGATCATGCGTTGTTGTTGACAACTGGTATATCACAATTTGACAGGGTATTTAATCTATGGTATTAGCTAAACAAGTGACTGTGGTGTTCCAACACTAGTTAGGTCTTAATATCAAATATTTACATAACTAGAGTAATATTTGTTGGAAACCAATCTCGGGAGGAGTGTCACAGTAAATGATTACCCTATTATCCACTCATCTTATGTCTAACTGTGGGCTTCGGTCGAGGAAGGGTTGGTTCAAGGCTTAAGGGTTGAAAGTAAAGGCAATATTCAAGAAAATATTTAGAGACACAATGAATTGTTTCTCGAGAATAGATAGTCTCCTGGGTTGGCATTACGACTAAGGGTAAAATCCTAATCATTCTTAAATTCATATGGCTTGAAAGTCCCGATAACAGTTTGGGGTCGAGAGGAGAACGAGTAACTCGATCACATGGCTGTCTGACGATAACTATCCTTGTGTATACAACTACCATAGCCATGGGGATATGCGGCATCTCTCTACCAATTACGAGCTTCTGCCTTTCCGAACCAGTGAAAGACAAAACAATAAAGAGTTCAAGAAAGATGTTACTGAATACAATCACGTGATTCAAGGGCGAACGTATAATTGAAGAGGAATTGTCAAAGCAGTCGCGGATGAGATCCAAGATACCTATATATCTCCATCCACGTAGTGTAATTAAACGAAAGCGTGAATCAAATGCATCACAGTTGATCAGACCATAATATACTGCTTCTGATTAGACAATAAGTTAGCAGGTGTCCCCACTAAACATATGCCTCAAATCAAGCTCGAGAACAGAGTGAGCTTGCAAAACTAAGCTGTAACAGCAGCGTTTGTTAAGATAGTCGAATACAATTATGTGAGATTTTTAGAAGAAGACACAAGTAGTTCGAGTTTTGTGAGAATCAAACCTTACCCGGTATTCTTGCATCTACAGACATCCTACTATCATCTTACCCTTAAGGCCTTGGTCGACTAATGGTTTATGGACTTCTGAATTCTATATTCTAGGTAACCTATTAGTGTCAGTCAATTTCCTCATCAATAGATCACGAGGATCATACGGAGTGCTAGGTCGGGAGACATGCTACCAAACTTACAAACTTCCACTACTATTGGCTTTGTATCTTATGGGACATACATGGTACGGTCCTATCCTCTATAGTACCCTAAACTTGTAATCACGTCTGAAATCATTTTATCGAGGATTAGGCCTCGTCCGTATACTCGGGCGATGGTAAACTCTTTGGTTTTGTAACTCAAATATGATACAAACCGAACATTACTTAACCCTCTCCAATATTGGTTCGAGCTACGATCAAAGAGTGGACCACTAGCCATAATTCTAGCAATATTCTATAACCCATATTTCTTAAACTAATTTCAACTCTACGGGTCGTGTCTCTCCAGTGCGCTGCTGGCTGCAGTGAATTCATAGTCTCCATATTTCAAATATATGGCGACAGTGCGCTGCTGTCCTGCCATTATGAGTTAACTAACATTTCTTTAACTAAAACCTGTAAAACTTCATAAGCTTCTAGGGATTCCAACAAGGTAACCATAAAGCGTAAGTATATGTCCTATTAGTCACAACCCTTGGAATAAAAGATTGAACATAGAGGAAATAACTGAAAACAAAAGGAATACAACATTCTAGTATCTATCTCATGTGTATTCAAACTATGGAGGAAAACTTTGAATCGAAATTAACTCGAGGTTCGTATATGGGTAACATAATAAACATTATATAAAATAATAATTCTTAGGGCAAATAGGAACTAATTAGGCAATTTGGACTAAGATATGATGATGATATCTAAAGAGGCAACGAGAAGGAATTGAATAACTTATCTAGGTGAGATCATCAATTCCAGGAAGCTCTGCCGCTCCAGGTGAATAACCTATCCACATTGGACCATATCTTCCAATCAAGAGGTAGTAGTGTACCTATGGGGATTTGACAAACTATCAAAATTAATAACCCTCATCCTAAATTGCATGGCCTAGACTACCCATCGGCAAATTTGTATAAGGGACTCCTAGTCCTAGTCATTCTCTTAAATTAAATTAATTTCTAATTCGTGAATGAGCATTTCTAGCCGCAGGCTCGCAATAGTACGACTAACTTAAGTACTATCATGAGTTCGCATGATTTGCGAAAACAGGCCTGCATGGGCCACCACAAAAACTTGTCACGACCCGCACCCGTTTTTTTTAAACGGATACAAGACGTGTCCAAGCCAGCCTACGCCGCAGTGTCGGCGGTAGAACGCTGTCACGACCATGAAGATCAGAATCACAAATAATACTCATTTACAAAATTAATTTAATTCACAATGATCACAAGTTTTATATTTGCAGAAAATATAAACTCGTACAAATGTTGAATGACTATAACTCGACTTTCTAGCTAGTCTCTAGGCCCTTGTCTGCAAATATCTCCGTATCTCCCATGCTAAGTAAATCCACGGCTAACCTGAAAAATATGGTTTCCAGTCAGGAATGGAACGAGCACAATTCACTAAATGCAATTTCAATAAAGAAAATGACTATAAAACAGAGGTTAGACATCAATCATGACTTTTGAAAATAAACAGTAAATACGGAAAACCAATATCAATAAATAGACACAAAAATACTTTTCCCAACTGTTAGAAGTACCTTTGATATGTGATCGGTCTGGGGTACTACACTGCACGGTCTACGATGTCTACTTGCATAAAAAATAAGCACTGTCTACAATGTCTACTTGCAGAAAATAAACACTGTCTACGATGTCTACTGCAGAAAATAAGCACTGTCTACGATGTCTACTGCAGAAAATAAGCACTGTCTACGATGTCTACTTGCAGAAAATAAACACTGTCTACGATATCTACTGCAGAAAATAAGCACTGTCTACGATGTCTAGTGCAGAAAATAAGCACTGTCTACGATGTCTACTGCATGAAAATAAACACTGTCTATGGTCGGATCACACATCCTTGGTACTTCTCATTCTCGACTCAACAATTTATAATAGAGTATAAAATTACATAACCACTGACTAATCAATGAAATATAGTAAAGATCAATATCGAAATGCAGACAATAAACTGTACTCGCCTGTGGTCCTCTGCTGGTGAAACCGACAATCTGAACTACTCAATATGCCACAATAGTCAAAACCCGTACAACAGTCCCCGGATGCTGAAATAGACAATACCAATGATCTTAGAATAGTCAAATTGGCTAGAATTGCATGTCCTTAAGTTCAATTCTGGATACAGGAGAAAACGGTAATTTTGGGCCAAAACGATATCTGCCGTTGGACCCGCTTTGCACCGAAAAGCGTGCCAGAGTCAATGGTCTCTAAAGTCGTCAAACTACATGTCTACGAATCCAGTTTTTTGATACGAACCCAACCGTATGTCCAAAGTTGGATTTCGGCGGGCCGTGCACAAAATCGTCCGTTGAGTGGGACCGTAGGGCCCGCAAAACGACGTACGATTCAACTGTCTCAGAATTGGACCAAACTTGGCATGTAGGACCAGAAAAATGATACGATCCTACTGGCGCAAGTTTCATCTCGATCTGACGAGCGTACACAAAGTAATTAAGAAATTTGCAAAGTGCACGATACGGTAAATTTCGACGGATACGCATCAAATTCGTCGCGCACACGCGACCAATTTGAATTCCGCCAAAGCCCACACGACCACGAAGTCGTGTAATGCCCCAGTCCCAAAATACGTAGGACTAGAAACGTAAACATGCCAGTTGTATGCATACGAAGTACATAGGCCTCGTATGGATACATAAGCTGTAAATGTAGTAATCCAAGACAACTAAATCTCATCCACAAAGATAAATAATGATATAAAGCAATTTTGAATTTGTCATGTATACAGTAGTTGGGCGGAGACAAAGTCTACTACCAACCAATTTAAATAGAGAAGAAATGTACAAAAAAGTGATTGGTCGAGCGGAGCAAATGACGAGTCCAAAAGCAATCATCACGAAGGAAGGAATGGCCTTAGCTAGAACACCTGCAAAACATCACGAAACACACACCTGGAGAGATAACCAGGTCCTCAGAGGGACGTAACAAGACACATAATATCATGCCAATAAACTGAACAAATAAGCTCAGCAGAAAAGTATGCATGAGTAAAGGTTCCTAACCATTTTATGTGACATGCATTTTGAGGACAACGTTCTACGCAGGGGCTGTAACGGATTCACGCAAGCAAGTAATAGAGAGTGGCCAGCAAGTAGCGCTCATCCGAGACGCTATCGGCCTTGGACAGAAGGTAGTGCTCCGAAGAGTCACCCTCGGCCCAAAATGTGTGTAAAAATAAAATGTAGCCCCTACGCTAATAACTGTCCCCTCCCCCCATGATACTATACATGGGTCGTCTCCACGACACTGTTTAATCCTTAATAACCGCCAAGTCTTCTACACAATCTATTGACAGTTATATCCTAACGCACGGCCTGTACGCACCGATGTACGGTCGGTACGCAAGTCCGTATCTATATGCGACTCACAACTCACACACACAACTCGTGTTTAATCGTGACAAGTCAATGAGACACACTAAATTTGACGGTAGTCCCTTAACTCTAAGTCAATTGCATAAAATATAGTAATTTGCACTTACATATAATTTAAAAAGAAACAACTAAAACATGCATGATATTGAGCAAAATTTAAATAGTAAAGGCAAGGTGTCTTGCCTGGGGTACCGCCTGGTGTGGTGCAATAATCCAGCAAGTTTTGATTGTCCTTTAGCCATGATCGAAGCGTAGGGTCCGAAATCGAGAAGGAAGTAAGGGTACGATTAGTCATGATCAGCTAAGATAGTTGATGAAAATTTGAGAAAATACATATATGTACTAATTTTTGAAAACTACTTTCATAATAAATTTACATAATTAAAAATACCTTATATTTACAATTTTTGGAAAAATACCTTTTTATTAGCCACTACATGTCCATATAATACTTGAAGAACCGAAAATAATTTTTAGGCTACAACCATTCTAAGTTCGTAAAGATTTTTGTAGAAATCTATATTTTTATTAATTAGATAAATATTTGAAAAATATCATACAATATTATATAATCAAGAAGATATACATTAAAATCGAGAAACTGCATTTTTATTAATCAAGATATTCTTTAGAATAACATAAACAATTTATACCCTATGAATATAATATAATAATATTTCAGGTTAAAAACTAGACTTTGCAAATTTTAGATTTTTGATATAGGTAACAAACACATTAATAATAATAATAATGATAGTAATAATAGTAATAATAAGATAATAATAATAATAACATTTAATAAATAATAATAATAATAATCATATTAGCAATATTAATAATATTAAAACTAATAAAAATAATAATAATAATAACAGAATTAATACTGATAATAAATATTATAATAATAATAATATTATTATTATTATTATTATTAACTTTATTATCTACTGAACTCTGTTCCCTATTCATTACAACCCCCCCCCAAAATAATCGCAGGAGAGAGAGAAGGTTTGAGAAGAGGGGTTCTCACCGGTGGTGGCTCGACGGTCGGCGCCCTGGCGCCGACGATGAAGTCGATGGGGTCGGCGCCCAGCTCGGCGGCGACAGATGTGGGTTGCGGCGGATGGAAGCTCCGGCCGGTCCCGCGGTCGGGAGACGCCGGGAAGGCGGTGGTCGAGCTGAGAGACGGCCGCGGAGGGGAGTGGGAACTCCGGCGGGCGGAGGAGGACGAGGCTAGGCGCGGATGGGGTTTTCCAGCGGAGGCGACGAGGGTGGTCCACGCGCAGAGGCACGACTGGAGGACACGACGACGGCGAAGGGGGTTCTCCGGCTGGGAAATCGCCACTGCGGTGGCGTTCGGCCGACGAGGGGCGCGCGCGCGCCTGGCCTGAGGCGCGGGGAAGCTAGGGTTCCGGTGGGGATGTGCTTAAACCAGCCTCGACGGCTTGGGATCGTCGTCGACGGAGACTGGTGGCGCGGATGGCTGTCGCTGCGGCCACGGATGGGAGCGGGCGGAGCTTTCGGCAGGTGGGCGGCTGAGGATAGGTAAGGTTTTCCTCCTTCTCATAATTCTGGTGGTGGCGGTACTAATGTCCGCCGAGGGAAGTGGTCGTCGGGTGATGGCGAGGTGGTTTGTGGAAGTGTCGGGATGACAATGATGGTGGTGGCGGCGTTGGTGTTGCGGAAGTGTCGTCGGGATGCTGACGAGGAGATGGTGCTGGAGGTGGTAGAGAAGGTGTTTGGTGGTGGTTCCGGTGGTTGGCCAGGGAGTTGTGGCCGACCGGGTTCGGTGATGGTGGTACGTGGCAGCGGAGATGGTGGCCGGGGGACGTGTCCGGTAGAGGGCGTGGGATGGTGGACGGAAAGCCGGGAGTCGAGGAGGCTAGGGTTAGGATTAGCTGTGTCGAGATCGTGTCCGACACGGTGGTGGTGGCGTGGAGGTGCGTCCGGAATTGTCGGACGAGATAAAATATATTGTATTTGTAGTGGGGAAAATTTTAGTGGATGGGAGGCACGGACACGGTACACAATGGGGTTGTGGATAGAAATTATGGAGGAGTACCTGCCTATATATATAGGATGTGGGAATTCCCATTAGGATAAGGCTTGGGTTTGTTTAAACCATATTTAGATAATAGCTACAAATAAATTAAATCCAAATTCAAATCTAAATCCAATCTAAATCCAAATTTAATTTAAATATAAATAGATTTTTAGTTTGAAATCAAATGGGATAAATCGAATTACAAATATTTACTTATTTAAATAACTCCATAAATTCAAATCAAGATTTAGATGCCAAAATAATTTTGAATTATATTTTCTAAAATACTAATAATATTAATTTCGAAAATTACATTAAAAATAAACTAATAAATAATTACAAATTATATATGTATGCATAAATACTGTTTTCATAATTATGCCTTTCTAGTATGAAATATAAATATATTTTATAAAAAAAATTCGAGAAATGAAAGGCTTTATAAATAAAATAGCAACTTGAAATTTTGGAAGATAACAAAATAATTATTATATACATTATCTTGAAACTGTAAAAATAGAAAAATAATATTTTCAAAAATATGTACGCTCGCACATAATCGCACTCGTCGAGCAATTTCGAAAATCAAAATGTCGTGCGTGACGTACAATACGTTTATGCGACGTACAATACAAATTTTTAAATAAGTACCAAAATTAAAAAAATAATACAGTAGAAATTTAGGAGTTTTACATCCTACCCAACTTACAAAAATTTCGTCCTCGAAATTAAGAATAAGTAGGGGGTGAGAAGGTACAAGGGTGTAGCGATAAGGAAGCACAGTCAATTCATTGGGCGAGACAAGGAAACGACGTTGAATGAAAACAGACATTAGTGTCGTGAATTTAGTAAATGCGAAGATAACCATGGATTAACGCAAGAAGGAAAATGTTTTAAGATGACGCGCAATAAGCAATAGTATGGGTTCAAGTAAAATAAAATAAATTTGAGACCTTACAGTTATGGTCTCTTGAGGGTAGGTTGAGGGCACGATTTAGAGAGCGAATTAGATTTTACTCCTATTTTTAAGCGATTTGAAAGTCGTGATAGGGCCGAGAAAGTACGACGCCTTCATCCTTCTAAAAAGTTGAAAGCAAACGTAATTAAGGAGTTCAACTGACGATACAATCAATTACGAATACGTGGTTCAAAGGCGTCAAAATAAGTTCAAAAAGAATTGCCAAGGCAGTCGCGGGGGAGACTCTAGGGCCAAGTTAACTACGTCTCCATCCACGTTGAACAATATACAAAAGGCGAACCAAGTGCACTATGGTTGATCAGACCATCATGCACCGGTTCTGATTAGACAATATGTTAGTGGGAGCTCTTCCAATAATATATGTCGTGAACAAGCTTGATAAAGGGTGAGCTTACAAAACTAGACTACATTGTGGCGTTTTAGTCGAGCTAGTCAAAATATAAGTACGCTAGATAGTAAAAACAGTCTAAGTTCCTCAATAAGTCATAAGGACAATGGAAATACTAAACTGTGAGGCATTCTACTTAACTTGCAAGAGTTAAGCTAGTAGCGTGATGAAACAATGGATTTAGTATTCAAGATAAACCACAAGTTAAGTATTTAAGGAATTAAATGAATCACAAGCACTCCTTGGGTCGAAAGAATTTAGTCGAGGTCGAGTCTCATCTATAGTTAAAAAGTATATTGGTTTCACGGTAGGGATTAAAGTACAGTCTTTTTGACCCGAAAGTCGTAACACGAAATTAGGGTACAAGGAGACTTGTTTTGGTGGCACGTGATATACCTACATGAAGGTGGACTCGTGTAGGTCTTGTTTGTGAAATTTGTGGGAAGGAAAAGTCTAGTGTTGTGCTCCAAATACCCAAGTCACGGTAAAGGACACAAAAGAAATTAAAATAGAAAGTGGGAGCTCATGAGATAATGATTAACGAACCAAATAAATGACCGAGCTAAAGCATGAAATAAAGATAACTTAGATTCTGACAATTCAAGGTAAAATAAATTTGGAGTACAGTTTCTAGAAGGAAAAAAAATCTCATAGATAAGAATATGGTCAAAGGAATGATTCCAATCATTTATAAGTTCAAACAATTAGATGGTTACGAATAAAGATCTAGATTTGAGGGAAAGGCGAGTGGGTCAAAAGATATGTTCATCGGTTTGGTCGATGACTAACTATACTTGTGTATATGTACTATCATAATCATAGGTGGCATGACAATCTAATGTAGAATACTTCTATCTCACTAGGGTGGCCTTTCTTGCTTCTTGGTCCTCTACCAATATAATCTAATCTAAATTTCAAGTTCCTCGAAGTTTTATCAATAAAATTTTCAAGATACTCCGCCACAATTACCAATTATCTTAGACTGTCAAATTTAATTGAAATCTCTAATCAATCTCGAAATAGTCCTTGTATATCGCAAAATGAACATACTTTTTACCAAAATTTAAATATCCATAAAAAGGTCGTAAATTCGAAATTTAAATAACTCTATAAATCATAGATCATAGGACAAAATTTGAAATTTGAATTTTTCCTTCAAAGTCGAGATCTTCCAAAAATTAAAAAAAAAATTTCCATCTCTTCAAAATTTAAATAAACTTATAACTCGTACGCTCAAATTTTAAAACCTCGAGTTCTTTTCCTTCTAAACTTTCGTCTCTCTAGTCATCTACAAAATCCTAATTTATACTCTTTAAAAATCTCGAGATATCCAACTTAAAGTTAACCATAAATCAAGTGTCACAATAAAACTATTTCATAATTTCAAAATTCATAAAAATCTGCTTTCTCGATCTAGCTATCCTTTTGTGTATACAACCTTGTAAATTTAAAGTAAAATTTAACTATCCTTCTGATGGCGGCAATATACTACTACCCAACTTGGAATAAACTAATCCTTAAGATCAAATTTCTAGGAAACATAAATACTTTTATACACAAATAAAACCTTAATGCATACTAATTGTCAAGGCAATCTATCTAGCCATGTGTTTAACCTATGGGCATATACTAGTGTAGTCATCTTACTAAACACGAAACTAAGAAATTTACGGTAGAAGGAGTCAAGCAAGATGCAAATCAAGGAGGGCGAACGAGAGTTCAAAATTTGAAGTCAAGAAATGATGTCAAGTAGGTGGATGCGATTCCTAGATTCTAATCCTATATTGCAGGCTCACATCGGTACAATTACGTAACCAAAATGACAAACTGACCTGCATGGGCCACCACAAAAACATGTAACGCCCCAGTCCCAAAATACGTAGGACTAGAAACGTAAACATGCCAGCTGTATTCATACGAAGTACATAGGCCTCGTATGGATACATAAGCTGTAAATGTAGTAATCCAAGACAACTAAATCTCATCCACAAAGATAAATAATGATATAAAGCAATTTTGAATTTGTCATGTACACCGTAGTTGGGCGGAGACAAAGTCCACTACCAACCAATTTAAATAGAGAAGAAATGTACAAAGAAAGTGATTGGTCGAGCGGAGCAAATGACGAGTCCAAAAGCAATCATCACGAAGGAAGGAATGGCCTTAGCTAGAACACCTGCAAAATATCACGAAACACACACCTGGAGAGATAACCAGGTCCTCAGAGGGACGTAACAAGACACATAATATCATGCCAATAAACTGAATAAATAAGCTCAACAGAAAAGTATGCATGAGTAAAGGTTCCTAACCATTTTATGTGACATACATTTTGAGGACAACGTTCTACGCAGGGGCTGTAACGGATTCACGCAAGCAAGTAATAGAGAGTGGCCAGCAAGTAGCGCTCATCCGAGACGCTATCGGCCTTGGACAGAAGGTAGTGCTCCGAAGAGTCACCCTCGGCCCAAAATGTGTGTAAAAATAAAATGTAGCCCCTACGCTAATAACTGTCCCCTCCCCCCATGATACTATACATGGGTCGTCTCCACGACACTGTTTAATCCTTAATAACCGCCAAGTCTTCTACACAATCTATTGACAGTTATATCCTAACGCACGGCCTGTACGCACCGATGTACGGTCGGTACGCAAGTCCGTATCTATATGCGACTCACAACTCACACACACAACTCGTGTTTAATCGTGACAAGTCAATGAGACACACTAAATTTGATGGTAGTCCCTTAACTCTAAGTCAATTGCATAAAATATAGTAATTTGCACTTACATATAATTTAAAAAGAAACAACTAAAACATGCATGATATTGAACAAAATTTAAATAGTAAAGGCAAGGTGTCTTGCCTGGGGTACCGCCTGGTGTGGTGCAATAATCCAGCAAGTTTTGATTGTCCTTTAGCCATGATCGAAGCGTAGGGTCCGAAATCGAGAAGGAAGTAAGGGTACGATTAGTCATGATCAGCTAAGATAGTTGATGAAAATTTGAGAAAATACATATATGTACTAATTTTTGAAAACTACTTTCATAATAAATTTACGTAATTAAAAATACTTTATATTTACAATCTTTGGAAAATACCTTTTTATTAGCCACTACATGTCCATATAATACTTGAAGAACCGAAAATAATTTTTAGGCTACAACCATTCTAAGTTCGTAAAGATTTTTGTAGAAATCTATATTTTTATTAATTAGATAAATATTTAAAAAATATCATACAATATTATATAATCAAGTAGATATACATTAAAATCGAGAAACTGTATTTTTATTAATCAAGATATTCTTTAGAATAACATAAACAATTTATACCCTATGAATATAATATAATAATATTTCAGGTTAAAAACTAGACTTTGCAAATTTTAGATTTTTGATATGGGTAACAAACACATTAATAATAATAATAATAATAATGATAGTAATAATAGTAATAATAAGATAATAATAATAATAACATTTAATAAATAATAATAATAAAAATCATATTAACAATATTAATAATAGTAAAACTAATAATAATAATAATAATAATAATAATAACAGAATTAATACTGATAATAAATATAATAATAATAATAATAATATTAATATTAACTTTATTATCTACTGAACTCTGTTCCCCATTCATTACAACCCCCCCAAAATAATCGCAGGAGAGAGAGAGGGTTTGAGAAGAGGGGTTCTCACCGGTGGTGGCTCGTCGGTCGGCGCCCTGGCGCCGGCGATGAAGTCGATGGGGTCGGCGCCCAGCTCGGCGGCGACAAATGTGGGTTGCGGCGGATAGAAGATCCGGCCGGTCCCGCGGTCGGGAGACGCCGAGAAGGCGGTGGTCGAGCGGAGAGACGGCCGCGGAGGGGAGTGGGAACTCCAGCGGGCGGAGGAGGACGAGGCTAGGCGCGGATGGGGTTTTCCAGCGAAGGCGACGAGGGTGGTCCACGCGCAGAGGCGCGACTGGAGGACACGACGGCGGCGAAGGGGGTTCTCCGGCTGGGAAATCGCCACTGCGGTGGCGTTCGGCCGACGAGGGGCGCGCGCGCGCTTGGCCGGAGGCGCGGGGAAGCTAGGGTTCCGGTGGGGATGTGCGGAAACCAGCCTCGGCGGCTTGGGATCGTCGTCGACGGAGACTGGTGGCGCGGACGGCGGTCGCTGCGGCCACGGATGGGAGCGGGCGGAGCTTTCGGCAGGTGGGCGGCTGAGGATAGGTAAGGTTTTCCTCCTTCTCCTAATTCTGGTGGTGGCGGTACTGATGTCCGCCGAGGGAAGTGGTCGTCGGGTGATGGCGAGGTGGTTTGTGGAAGTGTCGGGATGACAACGATGGTGGTGGCGGCGTTGGTGTTGCGGAAGTGTCGTCGGGATGCTGACGAGGAGATGGTGCTGGAGGTGGTAGGGAAGGTATTTGGTGGTGGTTCCGGTGGTTGGCCGGGAGTTGTGGCCGACCGGGTTCGGTGATGGTGGTACGTGGCAGCGAAGATGGTGGCCGGGGGACGTGTCCGGTAGAGGGCGTGGGATGGTGGACGGAAAGCCAAGAGTCGAGGAGGCTAGGGTTAGGATTAGCTGTGTCGAGATCGTGTCCGACACGGTGGTGGTGGCGTGGAGGTGCGTCCGGAATTGTCGGACGAGATAAAATATATTGTATTTGTAGTGGGGAAAATTTTAGTGGATGGGAGGTACGGACACGGTACACAATGGGGTTGTGGATGGAAATTATGGAGGAGTACCTGCCTATATATATAGGATGTGGGAATTCCCATTAGGATAAGGCTTGGGTTTGTTTAAACCATATTTAGATAATAGCTACACATAAATTAAATCTAAATTCAAATCCAAATCCAATCTAAATCCAAATTCAATTTAAATATAAATAGATTTTTAGTTTGAAATCAAATGGGATAAATCGAATTACAAATATTTACTTATTTAAATAACTCCATAAATTCAAATCAAGATTTAGATGCCAAAATAATTTTGAATTATATTTTCTAAAATACTAATAATATTAATTTTGAAAATTACATTAAAAATAAACTAATAAATAATTATTAATTATATATGTATGCATAAATACTATTTTCATAATTATGCCTTTCTAGTATGAAATATAAATATTATTTTATAAAAAAAAATTTGGCTTTATAAATAAAGTAGCAACTTGAAATTTTGGAAGATAACAAAATAATTATTATATACATTATCTTGAAACTGTAAAAATAGAAAAATAATATTTTAAAAAATATGTACGCTCGCACATAATCGCACTCGTCGAGCAATTTCGAAAATCAAAATGTCGCGCGTGACGTACAATACGTTTATGCGACGTACAATACAAAATTTTAAATCATTACCAAAATTAAAAAAATAATACAGTAGAAATTTAGGGGTTTTACAAGCCGTTACGCAGCTTTCGATGCTTTCGGTTCGCGACCACGTCACCCGGATTGACGGGACGCACGTCGTATCGGGAGATTTCTTGATTTTAAAAACAGATTTTTGTCAAACTTTGGAATTCGATTTCTCAACACGTCGTCGATGATTTCCAAATCCACAAAAAGGGTTGTAAAGTCCTACATGTTGTCTCTAACTGTGTTCAAGTAGAATTTTTATTCTGGCACTAGATCGATCGGAATCGATCTTCAAACTCGGATGATTGGACTGCTATTGGTCCTCTTTCGGGACAGAAATTTTACTGAACTTGGGTTCAATCTCTCGTCTAATACAGACGACTTCGATTTGAACTAAATGACAGATATCAAAGTTGGTTAGGTTGTGTGCGTACCGGAAGAATCGGTTCCCAAAATGGTCGAGCGAGCGCGACGGAATAACACCGCGAAGTCGGCGCCGCGGATGGTTGTCGCTGTGCTGTCCTGCTATTGGTTTGCCCCGCGCGCGCTGGTCGGTGGCGACCTGGCCGGCCGACGGTGGCCCTTAGCGGCGGCGCACACGCCGGGGTAGGTCGCCAGGGTTGGCGCTAGGGTTTTGAGCTTTTTCGCGATCCTCTCGATCTCATACTCGACATATATTTTATATATATATATATATATATATATATATATATATATATATATATATATATATATATATATATATTTTATATATATATATATATATATATATATATATATATATATAAGTAACCGCATATATACGAATTCCTCGTTCTCGGGTTACTTCTCATCCTCGGCTGCAGCAGAGGTTAACTCTCGGGCTAGGCCGAGAGCTATGTGTGGTTTGGGCCTTTCTCTCCAGGCTCGGGTGTATACGGTTAGGAACTGGGCTTGTGGGGGAAAAAATCAAACTAGTACTACATATCTAGCTTTAAGTAGTACAAAGAATCTCTCAAAATATATGAATATCAACCAACAACAGTCCATGTGGCCTTGAGTAACAGTGCCATGAAAGCTTTAGCTTGTACGTGAATTTGACCCATACTCTTGTTATCCCTTTTAACTTTGGCTACAGTACAACGTAGTAGATCTAAACATGAAATAATTAGCATAACTAACACGCATTAATCCTATTGGCGTATATTCCTAGTGCTATTTGTATGAATATGACCCTATATAATAATATTTATATGATAACAGAAATAATTATAGCCAAGAATAATAAAATAATATTATTTAATAATAATCTCGATAAAATAATAAAAATAATAATATTAAAACTCAATAAAACAATAAGGGTGTATACGCCATTGTTTACAGTCCAATAATCTCAAGATGCACAAGGACCCATTTTATATCAATATCATTGAATATTAATTACTAATGATATTTATAATATTTAAATTACGAATATTTAGAAATAGTCATTAAATCATAAAAACGGAATATAACACACTCACCAAAATACATCAACACACATGTCATCGGACGTCCCGCATGATTACATGGCTTGGGCTCACTCCGGGTCCAGTCCGGACTAAAATGGTATAACAGGTTTTCCTAACTCAATAATATAAATAATGAATAATTAAACATTCGGTAAGGGTTTAGTCGTAACTTAGCTTGGTTTTCCTATTTAAGACATCGCTATGGCTCGGCCTTCCCTATCAGGGCTAACACACTAGTCAAAGTACGCCATTGCACTATCTGTGCCACGATTCCTAGTCGCCTTGTACTCCAAACTCCATCATGGCTAAGATCATCTACCGTAATAATTAACTAAATTATTATTTATAAAATCTAAAAATCACCATTCAATTAAAATAAATAATAATAAAAAATATTTCGAATTTCTGGGAAGGGCAGCTACAGCTTCTCTCAAGGGCTATTTGTAACCCCTGATTCAGTAGCACATTATGTTCCTGCTGTCGGGTCTGCTGTTGCTGATGGGCTTCCACCTATCGCTGCTGAGTAGCCAAGAATCCTCGGATGACCTCCAGGAGTGCTGCAGCATCAGGTACTGGCGTCGCTGCCGGTACTGCTGGGGGTGCATGAGTTTCTAGAACTTGCGGTTCTACTGGCTCTGATATCACTTCTACTCGGATCTGATCAGGAGATTGCACTCCTTCCGGTTGCTGCCCCGTCGAGCCATGCTCTACTGGTTGTTCCTCCACGTTGGCCTCGCCAGCTACTGAGAAAGAAGCACCCTTATAGGGAAAGATACATGATATTAATTATCAGGACGAGGAAGATTCGAGGATGCAATTCAGGTGATCAATCAAGGTGAGGAAAAAGAAATCGAGACAAGAGATTCAAAGGGAACAAGTTTTGATTGAGAGACTCCTATAATTGTAACACCCTACAAGTCAGAAAAGTCAGACATGCATGGGCCACCAATAAAACCTTGTCACGCCCCAGTACCGAAATACGAAAATGGACTAGGCCAGCTACTCCATCTGAGGTATACAAACGTCATACGGCGATCGTGGCTGTCAAGAGACAAGGGGTGTGAGCTACATACGAGTCTCCTATGGTCATACAGAACATCTATGTCTCAATCATTCAAAGCAAGAAAACATCAAATTAATGAACATATAAGATAAAGCAGTAAGGCGTCCCAGACGCTTCATAAAAATGATCATGGAGTTCTAGCTTTATAAGTTAGCTAGCCCAGAAAGTCATAGGTACAAAATTGTATACAGCTGCAGTCTGATTTAATTACAATTTGTGCAAAAGGCAAAATCTCTAGATCAGCCGGCAAACAGGTGCCGGTGGCTAAACGCCAGGACATGAGTAAAGATACAAGAGTGATGGAGAAGAAACCCACTCAAGTCCTCCGCCGGCTATGCTTCTAGTATGCACCATTGACGTCAGAGAAGAAGTTCGGATCCTCAGGCTCTGCTATGCGATCTGGCCACAACAAAACTAGAGGGGTCAGCCCCGAATAACAAGTACCACAAGGGAGCACAAAAGAGTGAGATAAAACCCAAGCATAAGTTAATAATAATAATAAGCTTCCGGTCGTAACCTCGGTCCACAGCCCGTCCTGGCACGCTAGACCAACCCAACAACCAAACAAGAACATGGGTTGGACCACGCACCATGACAGTCCATGTCCCTCGGCTACTAACGGAAGGCTCAAGCACAGTCAAGTCATTTTCCAGGTGGCCATTCAATCCTGCGGCTTCCTATATTTGGCGAAGTTATCCCCGATATACTGATTAAAAGGAATCCTCAGATCGTGTCAACCCAGCAGGGCTATCCAAACCATAAGACATATAACATGTTGATTATGCACCAGTCCCCCGAAGGGCTACCGTGCTAAAACATTTAACAATAGCTCGTAGGAGTCGGATATAGCTATTCGCTATAGGTGAATGAAACCATATCCGTGGCGGCCAACCCGACATGTCAGGTCTGGGCCTGGGGTGGCTAGTATGGCACGATCTCGGGATTCCTCCCACCCAATGCATCTACCAAGTTTAGTTGCCTAGTTAAGCCCTAGGTTGTTCTCACAGATCATATGTCGTGGTCACATGTTCACTCTTCTAGATGTCGTACATTGTACGAGTACCCCAAGAAGGAATCCGTACTGGCTCATGGAGTCATACGTATGTTCCCCCTTGTCACACCCCAGAACTAGAATACTGGGGAGCGGGGGCAGACATAGCCAGCTACGTATATTGAAATGGAAACCACCTCGATATACGGTCACGGCTGTCTAGATATATGAGGGTTTACTACAAGCCAACAGTCTCTTATGGTCATAATCAAGCCTAATGTCTCAATCACAGCAAGTAAGTAAAGTCGCAAGATGTATGATCATTAAATATACAATAATAAGGCGTCCCAAATATTACATATTCAGCTGATCATGAAGCTAGTCGTTATAAAATGTTAGGACTAGCAAGAGTTTAGTCATACATGATCAACCCTAGGATTTGTTAATCATGTTTACAGTCCGTAGGCAGACAGTAAGTAAAAGTGCATCGAGCTAACAGGTGCTCGTCGGCTAAACGTCTCAAAAGAATAGTTTTACAATAAAGTAGACAGGACAAAAAGGAAAACCCACTCTTGGCTCGGGTTCCGTCTAGTTGTCACCATTGGGCTGGAAGCTTGGTAGATCCTCGGGAGCTGCTCCGAAATCTGGCCACACAAAACCAGCTGGGTCAACCCCAGAAAGAGCAAGTGCCACAAGGGGGCCACGAAATAAGAACAAAAGCCAGCAAATAGCACAAGAAAATCTAATATTAAAACTAGAATTTACGAAAACATGTCAGGATGATATACGACGAGATAACCATGGAACTATTCCGATAGCCAGGTTACAACCCGTAAACCAAACAAGGACCGGGGTTGTAACCCTTCATCTGAACAGAACTTGGTTTCCCACCATTTATCGGCAAGATAATAATGTAAGAAATCAAGACAGGAAGTAATCCTGTACGGGATCAAGACGTGGCTAGATTGGTTATACCACACTCAATCAATCACGGCCAAGCAGATACTACGGCTTACTACTTTAACTAACTAGGGTTATCACAGGCCTAATTACTAACAAGATGCAGTGAGATTATTCCACAGCCACAAGCCCTGCAGACCATCCAGGTTACCCAGGTCGAAAATTAGGGGTTGAATTCTGGTGGGTACCTCGTCCAGAAAATGCATGTACCCTTAGGTGACTTAGAAGGTGCAACACATGACAGTGCGCTGGAAATGTGCCCTACTCGACGGCAGGCTACAGATCCCAAGAGCGCCCAGGTAACGGGATTTTATGTAGCTGTGTCATCTCTTCATGACTACTGTGTTATTCTAGTTATTAGCCTTAATCCATTTTGGTAGGTACCCCTGACCGTGGTACTCAGGAGTCCCATCCTAGACATGATGCAAGACAGGACAAGTGGATTTAACAAGCAAGCAAGAAAGAACCACCTACGGTGTCAAGGCAAGTCAAGTTAAATTATCAAGTCATGCTACAAGTCAGGAGTGCGTCGCCACGGGCCACTATCAAGTTATCAAGTCACAAGGATTAATTATAAGTTACAAGTTAGGTGTGCACCCCACTGGGTCACTAGCAAGGAGATCAGAGAATACCAGGATCATAATTCACAGAAATCCCAAGAACCGTACTAGTCACAAACAATTACTTGAAAACCGTGTTAGGCCGTATCGGGTCAAGATAGTCGTGCTGTGTTGAACAGATCTCAGGAAAACCCAATTCACAAAAGAGAAACCACGTCGAGAAATAAAACCAATACTCCAAAAGCCAATGGGTTAAGCAAGGGGTCAGGAGGGTCGGGCGTACGCGCAAGAGTACGCACACAGGGGGAGCAGCGTACACACAAAAGCACGCACGCAGGGGAAGCATACACGCAAAAGCACGCACGCAGAGGGAGCAAACACGCAAAAGCACGCACGCAGGGGCACATCGTACGCGAAAAGCACGCACGCAGGAGTGCAGCGTACGCGCAAAATCATGCACGCAGGAGAGCAGCATACGCAAAAAAGCACGCACGCAGGAGAGCAGCGTACGCACAAAAGCACGCACGCAGGAGAGCAGCGTATGCGCAAGTCTGCGTACGCAAGGCATACGCTTCCAACAGGAAGCGTACGCAAGAGACACGCTTCCAACAGGAGGCGTACCGAAGTCTGCGTACGCTGCGCTAAAGAGCGCGCGCAGCTCAGTGGCGTAAGCTAAAAAGCTCTGCACACTGCCCACTGTCTTCTCCAAACCAGCAAGAACTCCATGGTTAAACCCAAAGCTTCAAAAGTTCATAACTTGGTCAAAACAAGTCCAAATCCAACTTTTCAAAGGTCAAAATTGGGTAGAAGAAAATTTTCTACAACATGGAACCATCAAAACTTGAAAACAAGGAAGTTTGATAGATCAAAACTACCAAATCTGAAAATAACTAATCCCTAGATCTATAAAATTTAAAGCCTTAAAATGGAAAATGATAAGTTCTAATGTTGATCACCATGTCCTAATCTAGCTAATGGACAAATAAAATAGGGTTCTCATATGGTGGCAAGGTGCACTTGCCTATGGGTTGGTGTTGTGTAGAGGAAGAAGAAGAAGAAGAAAATTAATAGAGGTTTATGAGGAGAGAGAAGAAGTTGGTGGAGTTTTAAAGAGGGTGGGATATGGTGTGTTGAGGGTGGAGCATAGGCTAAGGTGTTCCAATACACATTAAACCAAACCAAACCAACCCAAACCAATTTAAAACCGAGCCATGTCAAAACCCAAAAATACGAGAAATACCGAATTCCACAAGTTGAGAAAAATAAAAATACATGCCAAAAATCCAGATACGAGTATAAATACGAAATACGGGAAATACGAAAAATGAGGGTGACAACTCTACCCACCTTAAAAGAATTTCGTTCTCGAAATTTAATCAAGGAGCTAGAGATTGCCACGACAAGTTACGCTAAGCACAGGCAAGTTACACTAAGCAGTTCAATCATACAATACAAGCAAGGAAGGGAAAACGTAAGGCATAAGAAAGACATTATACCTCACGAGTCAAACAGGTAGGGAAATCGCGATCGGATGTCGTCCTCACGCTCCCACGTTGACTCACCTAGAGAGTGATGACCCCAAGCAACAACGACTAATTTAATAGTCTTGTTCTTGAGTATTTTTTCTCTCCGGTCCAAAATAGACACGGGCCTCTCCTCATACGAAAGGTTGGTACCAACAACCAATTCCGAATGGTCTAGGATGTGGCTCGGGTCTGGAATATACCGTCGTAATTGGGACACATGGAATCATCATGTACCTCACTTAGCGACGGCGGAAGAGCGAGACGATAGGATACATCTCCTACTCGCTTTAGAATATTGAACGGCCCTATATACCTAGGACTAAGCTTTCCCCGCACGCCAAAGCGAATGGCGCCGCGGTTAGGCGAGATCCTAAGGAATACATGGTCGCCGACAGCAAATTCTAAGGGACGCCGATGAGCATCGGCCCAATGGCGCTGGCGGTCCTGGGCAACTCGGAGGTGATCTCTGACCTTCCTGACCACTTCAACCGTCTGGGAAATAAATTCGGGTCCGAGCATCTGCCTCTCCCCGACATCGTCCCATGCTAGCGGGGATCTGCACTTCCTGCCATAAAGAGCCTCGAAGGGTGCCATCTGGATACTGGCCTGATAACTGTTGTTGTACGAGAATTCTACTAGGTGCAGATGATTCTTCCATGAACCACCGAAGTCAAGGGTACAAGATCTCAACATATCTTCAAGAGTCTGGATTGTGTGCTCTAATTGACCATCCGTCTGCGGGTGATAAGCTGAGCTGAATTGAAGGCGAGTCCCCAAACTCTTCTGCAAGCTGCGCCAAAAGTGTGATGTGAATCTTGAATCCCTGTCCGAGGTGATGCTGACTGGCACACCGTGAAGACTGACGATCTGCCTGAGATACATCTCTGCTAGCTGTGCCGTCGACTGTCCAACTCTGAATGGAAGAAAGTGTGCCACCTTGGTAAGCCTGTCCACAATTACCCAAATAGCATCTCTGCCGGCTAGAGATCTAGGCAATCCGATCACGAAATCCATGGTTATATGTTCCCATTTCCATTCTGGGATCGGTAAGGGTTGAAGAAGTCCAGCGGGCCTCTGATGTTCAGCTTTAACCTGTTGGCAAACCAAACACCGAGAGGCAAACTGGGCTATCTCCCTCTTCATGCCATTCCACCAGAAATGCTGACGAATATCACGGTACATCTTCGTACCACCCGGATAAATAGAATATTATGAACTGTGGGCTTCTGCCATGACTTTCTGTCTGATATCTCCACTGGATACACAAAGACGAGTGTCGTACCGAAGTGTACCGTCTTCATGGATACATAACTCTGGCCTTCTTCCTGCTTCACACTCTGCTCTGAGTCGCTGGATCTTGGAATCTGTTGACTGCGCCATCCGGATTCTCTCAACTATGCTGGACTGAACCTGTAGACTGGCCATCAATGCCACGCTGGTTGGAAGAACCACTTCAATTCCCATCTTCTAAAGATCTGCCAATAATTCTGGTTGCGCCGTCAGGAAATAAACTCCGGCTCTCCTGCTCAATGCATCTGCTACAACGTTGGCCTTCCCGGGATGATACTGCAAATCTACATCATAATCCACCAGTAGCTCGAGCCATCTTCTCTGCCGCATATTAAGGTCCTTCTGGGTGAAAACATACTTCAGGCTCTTATGATCAGTAAAGATCTCCACTCTATCTCCGTATAAGTAGTGTCTCCACAACTTCAAAGCAAACACTACCGTCGCCAATTCCAAGTCGTGGGTCGGATAATTCTTCTCATGATCACGAAGTTGACGTGACGCATAAGATATTACCTTTCCATGCTGCATCAAGACACACCCCAATCCTCTGCCTGAAGCGTCGCAATAAACTGTGAATCCTCCGGTCCCATCTGGAAGGGTGAGAATGGGAGCCGTTATCAAACCTCGCTTCAACTTCTTAAATGATTCCTGGCACTCTGCTGTCCAAACAAACGGCACATCCTTGCGGGTCAACTGGGTCATCGGCGCTGAAATCCTTGTGAAATCTGAAACGAACCGCCGGTAGTAGCCGGCCAATCCAAGGAAGCTGCGAACCTCTGCCACTGAGCTGGGTACCGGCCATGACTCGATAGCCACAATCTTCTGGGGATCCACTTCCACTCCTCCTCGGGTAATGATGTGACCCAAGTATGAAATACGATCGAGCCAGAACTCGCATTTACTGAACTTGGCGTACAACTGATGCTCCCTAAGCGTCTAGAGGACGACTCTGAGATGCTGCTCATGCACTGTTTCACTCTTGCTGTAGACCAGGATGTCATCTAGGAACATAATCACAAATTGATCCAAGTAAGGCATGAAAATGCGATTCATGAGGTCCATGAATACGGCCGGCACATTGGTCGCTCCAAAGGGCATAACAAGGAACTCTCAATCTCCATACCTCGATCTAAACGCTGTCTTCGGGATGTCCTGCTCTCTGACTCTGATCTGGTGGTATTCCGACCGCAAGTCGATCTTCGAGAACACTGAAGCCCCTCTGAGTTGATCGAACAAGTCATCTATCCTCGGAAGAGGGTATCTGTTCTTGATTGTCACCGAATTCAAGGTACGATAATCAATACATAGCCTGGACGTACCATCCTTCTTTTTCACAAGAAGCATCGGGGCTCCCCAAGGCGATCCACTTGCACGAATGAATCCCTTGGTCCTGAGTTCTTCAATCATCTTGTACAAGATTTCCAACTCTGAAGGCGCCATCCTGTAGACTCGCTCTGATACTGGTGCTGCTGAACTGGTGCTGGGGCCGGTCCTCTCACCGAAGAGCTAGAAGGGTTGGATGCAGATGAACCACCCCTATTCGGGCAAGCCCCAATCCTATGATCTGCTGCTCCACAAGCCAGGCACAATCCCTGCGCCCTGCGACAGTCTGCCACCACATGCCCTGGCTTCCCGCAATGAGAATATCCCATCGCAGAAGTCTGCTTCTGCTTCTGCTGCTGCGGGTACGTCGGGGTCGAATGCTGAACCGACGTTACTGAGTCCGCCCGCCTCGGAGTTCCAATGGTCAATTCCCTAGCTGCCGGGGTTGGAGCTGATGATTGGTGCATCTGACTGTGGGACCGCTTCCTACCTCCGGTCCTATCCACGATCCTCTGGGAGGTATACTCATGCCTCCTAGCTGCTCTCAAGACTGCATCGAACGTCTGGTGCTCGAACTGTTCCACTGCCAACAAGATCTCCAAATGCAGCCCCTGCTGGAACTGCTGGGCTCTATCGAGCTCGGTTGCCACCAAGGTGGGGGCAAACCTACTCAGCCTAGAAAACTCGGTCGCATAACCATCGACCGTCCTACCTCCTTGCTTCAAGTTGGTAAATCTGGTCTGCAGGTCGTACCGAGCCACAGCATCAAAGTACTTCGTCTGGAATCTTTCTCTAAACACTGCCCAAGCAATGGGTGCCACTAATCCCATGGCTTGCGCCGCCCACCAACTGCGAGCCAAGTCCAACAACTGCAGGCGTACCACCGCCACCTTCTCATCCTCAGGTGTCCTAGCTGCTTCCAGAATCACCTCGGTATCCTGAAGCCATGCATCCGCGGCAATCGCATCCTCGCTGCCGTCGAAAAAAGGAGGGTTCAATCGCTTGAAGCTGTTTGCCGCCTGGTTCCCTGGATGTCCGCCTCGAGTCAAAGCATCTTGAACTGTCTGGTGCAGGGCGTCACTTCGACGATCCTGGGAAGCTATCAAGGTTCTGATAAGGCCTACTAAGGTACCATCATCTGGCTTTACGGGCTGGACGGGCCGAACTGGTGACTCTCTTCTAGTAGGCACAACTCTGGAGGCTACCCCGGAATGCTGGGCTTGATCTCCGGGTTGCTGCTGTTCCACGGGAAGTGCTCCACCTCGTTGATCGGTAGGATAAGGTACAGTGTCGCTGAAGAAGAAGACACAGGGAACAATAAGGAAAGGACCAGGACAGATCAATGATATAAGCACAGAATCAGGGCAAGAATCCAGGAATTCAGAGGATACGAACAGAGATCAAGGACGAGTACTGATTGAGACATCTATCTGATAAACCCCCACATATTTTGATTTACAAGACCTGCATGGGCCACCACTTAAACCATGTCACGCCCCAGAACCAGAATACTGGAGAGCGGGGGCAGACATAGCCAGCTACGTATATTGAAATGGAAACCACCTCGATATACGGTCACGGCTGTCTACATATATGAGGGTTTACTACAAGCCAACAGTCTCTTATGGTCATAATCAAGCCTAATGTCTCAATCACAGCAAGTAAGTAAAGTCGCAAGATGTATGATCATTAAATATACAATAATAAGGCGTCCCAAATATTACATATTCAGCTGATCATGAAGCTAGTCGTTACAAAATGTTAGGAATAGCGAGAGTTTAGTCATACATGATCAACCCTAGGATTTGTTAATCATGTTTACAGCCCGTAGGCAGACAGTAAGTAAAAGTGCATCGAGCTAACAGGTGCTCGTCGGCTAAACGTCTCAAAAGAATAGTTTTATAATAAAGTGGGCAGGGCAAAAAGGAAAACCCACTCTTGGCCCGGGTTCCGTCTAGTTGTCACCATTGGGCTGGAAACTTGGTAGATCCTCGGGAGCTGTTCCAAAATCTGGCCACACAAAACCAGCTGGGTCAACCCCAGAAAGAGCAAGTGCCACAAGGGGGCCACGAAATAAGAACAAAAGCCAGCAAATAGCACAAGAAAATCTAATATTAAAACTAGAATTTACGAAAACATGTCAGGATGATATACGACGAGATAACCATGGAACTATTCAGATAGCCAGGTTACAACCCGTAAACCAAACAAGGACCGGGGTTGTAACCCTTCATCTGAACAGAACTTGGTTTCCCACCATTTATCGGCAAGATAATAATGTAAGAAATCAAGACAGGAAGTAATCATGTACGGGATCAAGACGTGGCTAGACTGGTTATACCTCACTCAATCAATCACGGCCAAGCAGATACTACGGCTTACTACTTTAACTAACTAGGGTTATCACAGGCCTAATTACTAACAAGATGCAGTAAGATTATTCCACAGCCACAAGCCCTGCAGACCATCCAGGTTACCCAGGTCGAAAATTAGGGGTTGAATTCTGGTGGGTACATCGTCCAGAAAACGCATGTACCCTTAGGTGACTTAGAAGGTGTAACACATGACAGTGCGCTGGAAATGTGCCCTACTCGACAGCAGGCTACAGATCCCAAGAGCGCCCAGGTAACGGGATTGCCAGTAGCTGTGTCATCTCTTCATGACTACTGTGTTATTCTAGTTATTAGCCTGAATCCATTTTGGTAGGTACCCCTGACCGTGGTACTCAGGAGTCCCATCCTAGACATGATGCAAGACATGACAAGTGGATTTAACAAGCAAGCAAGAAAGAACCACCCACGGTGTCAAGGCAAGTCAAGTTAAAATATCAAGTCATGCTACAAGTCAGGAGTGCGCCGCCACGGGCCACTATCAAGTTATCAAGTCACAAGGATTAATTCCAAGTTACAAGTTAGGTGTGCACCCCACTGGGTCACTAGCAAGGAGATCAGAGAATACCAGGATCATAATTCACAGAAATCCCAAGAACCGTACTAGTCACAAACAATTACTTGAAAACCGTGTTAGACCGTGTCGGGTCAAGATAGTCGTGCTGTGTTGAGCAGATCTCAGGAAAACCCAATCCACGAAAGAGAAACCACGTCGAGAAATAAAACCAATACTCCAAAAGCCAATGGGTTAAGCAAGGGGTCAGGGGGGTCGGGCGTACGCGCAAGAGTACGCACGCAGAGGGAGCAGCGTACACGCAAAAGCACGCACGCAGGGGGAGCATACACGCAAAAGCACGCACGTAGAGGGAGAATACACGCAAAAGCACGCACGCAAGGGCGCAGCGTACGCGAAAAGCACGCACGCAGGAGAGCAGCGTACGCGCAAAAGCACGCACGCAGGAGAGCAGCATACGCGCAAAAGCACGCACGCAGGAGAGCAGCGTACGCGCAAGTCTGCGTACGCAAGACATATGCTTCCAACAGGAAGCGTACGCAAGAGACACGCTTCCAACAGGAGGCTTACCCAAGTCTGCGTACGCTGCGCTAAAGAGCGCGCGCAGCTCAGTGGCGTAAGCTAAAAAGCTCTGCACACTGCTCACTGTCTTCTCCAAACCAGCAAGAACTCCATGGTTAAACCCAAAGCTTCAAAAGTTCATAACTTGGTCAAAACAAGTCCAAATCCAACTTTTCAAAGGTCAAAATTGGGTAGAAGAAAATTTCCTACAACATGGAACCATCAAAACTTGAAAACAAGTTAGTTTGATAGATCAAAACCACCAAATCCGAAAATAACTAATTCCTAGATCTACAAAATTTAAAGCCTCAAAATGGAAAATGACAAGTTCTAATGTTGATCACCATGTCCTAATCTAGCTAATGGACAAATAAAATAGGGTTCTCATATGGTGGCAAGGTGCACTTGTCTATGGGTTGGTGTTGTGTAGAGGAAGGAGAAGAAGAAGAAGAAGAAGAAAATTAATGGAGGTTTATGAGGAGAGAGAAGAAGTTGGTGGAGTTTTAAAGAGGGTGGGATGTGGTGTGTTGAGGGCGGAGCATAGGCTAAGGTTTTCCAATACACATTAAACCAAACCAAACCAACCCAAACCAATTTAAAACCGAGCCATGTCAAAATCCAAAAATACGAGAAATACCGAATTCCACAAGTTAAGAAAAATAAAAATACATGCCAAAAATTCAGATACGAGTATAAATACGAAATACGGGAAATACGAAAAATGAGGGTGACACCCCTTCTTGGTGTAATACAACACACATCACATACCACATCATTGCTACCGACCATTACTATGTAAATGCTGGATTCTTGAAAGTACTGGCAGGTATCACGTAGGAACACTTAGCGCTTAGGATCGCACCTCGGTGCTCACATAGATTGTACCTTTGTACACTCATAGGATCATCCAGCCATCACATAGGTAGTCAGATTAGAAATGAGGACTTAATACACATAGGAACATGCGACAATGACTCATGCGGCTAGAAAATGCAGGCGCATGCGGCTCAGAATCAATAAGGTTATGCGGCCAGACTATCTATGGCTCAGACTCAGGCGGCTGAGCAGAGATCTCATGTGGCTAGAGAAGGTCCAAGTCCATGCGGCCGGAGCGAGGGAGTCTTATGTGACTGAAGGAAAGGGGTGGCCCTATGCGGCTCAGAGAAGAATCGGGCTTATGCGGCTCAAAGTGGACATGCATATGCGGCAGTGGGAAAGAGGTGCATGCGGCTCAGGAAACTAAATCCCATGCGGCTGAAAAATCACTGGGCCTATGCGGCTGAAACTGCCAGCGCCATGCGGCTGAGAGAAGGTCAGGGCGCATGAGGTCAGGGCGAGAGCGGGGCGCATGCGGATCAAGTTAGCGGGCTTATGTAGCTGGAGGGTGAGGTCTTATGCGGCTGAAGAAGAACGAAGTCCATGCGGCCTGGAAACAAAATCCATGCGGCTCAAAATACTTATGCGACTGCTAATGCTCATGCGGCTGCAACTGTTCATGTGGTTGCCTTGCTTATGCGGCGGAACATGCTCATGCGGCTGCGAAATGCCATGCGGCCGAAACTGCCCAGCGCCATGCGGCTGGAAAGGCTTATGCGGCTGAACATGCTCATGCGGCTGAGAATTGCACCTGCGATTGAGACACTATTCATCGTCCCTACCAAAATCAGCACAAACGAACATAGGAGAAGTCCAAATATTACTTTGGCCATAACTTTCTCCAAACAAGTCGAAATCTAACTTTCCAAATGTCAAAATTGTGTAGAATCAAATTTTCTACAACATAGGACCATTGGTTTTCGAAAATAGCAAGTTTGATAGATCATAACCATGAAAACCCATGAAACCCTAGATTTTAGGAACTTAGATCTACACATATCTAGCCATTAAAATCAAAGACTTCAAGAACTAAAATTTTAGAGAATGAAGAGAAGAACATTATAGATAAATAATAACAAGAAAAATCAAGAATGGAAAATTTGCTAATCTCCACTTTTTGAGCAAGGTGTACTTACCTATGGAGTGGTGGTTGAGGGAAATAAATGGAGTGAATGAGGAGAGAGAGTGAGGAAGAGAATATAAATAGGGGTTGGTTAATGGAAACCCTAATCCCTAATCTCTATCCATTCTACTAATGACAAGCTTAAAAAGCTACATGCAACCATTAATAAATATACAGAATTATATACATTATACATATGCTAAATACAAATACCGTATACGGAATCCTTGAAGAATACGTATATCGGGATCGGGGAGTGACAGTAGCACGGTGAACTACGAACGATCTTTGCGATCTCTGTTGAAGATGAGAGCAATGGAATTAAGATCTCTCGTGAAGAAGAAGAAGAAGAAGAAGACGAGAATCGCAATTCAAATCTGAGTTTGTGCGTAGAGGTAGTTATGGTATTAATTTTGTAAATATAGAGCATCTAAAGGAATCTTGGAATACTTAACATAAAAATATATAATTCTGGGCATTTCATAAAACCCATTCTCCGGGTAGATTTTTCATAAAAACCAATCTCGAAATTGGGTTTCTCAGCAATTTCCAATTGACAAATTGTCTCACTCATCGATCTGCAATATTTTGAGGTCTCCTGCACAGGGATCTCACATCCTAGGGTGGTGTTTGAATCTTCTTCTAGCATGCATTTCTGAGTCGAAGTTATCATGGTCTAAAGATCAAGATGGACAAATCGAACATATTATATTAGAACGGACGAAAATAAGAAAGTCGTGATTGGAAACAAACAAGATTCTCAACATAAGGCAAGATATCAGTCTAGATGCATAATCAAAGATAAAATTCGATAACTACAGATTTTTGCAATCATATCATCCAAAATTTTAGCCTTGCCACTGTTGCCAGCTAGCATGGTTGCGATAAACGCCAGATTCCACAGCTCAGTCGGATGGCAGCAATTCTCACTTATTCATCAAAAGAAGTTATTAGATTATACCATCGAAGTGTTCCACAAGATTCATCATGATCCATAAGATCCTAGAATCCCATTAAGCTCTCACAAGCTCGTACTAGTACAACTAACCCTAGAACTACTAATATAAGAAGAATTAGCTACGCATAAATATGTCGATAATGTCCAAAAAAGTCTTTAATGCTGTGTAACGACGTCTACGACGGGTTGCATAAACAATGGTCGTTGATCCACAAAACGTCGCCAAACGACGATGGAGGTCTACATTGCAACATAGGCACAATATGATCCCGTACCGTAGTAGGTACCCTCTTAAGATCACCCGCGGCGGTCATCTACAACTCGTCGTCTAACGGAGCTTGGGGACCTGTGAGAAAGTACCAGCATCTCCCACGATAGCTATGACAATAGCTTGTTGCGTCACTAGCTCACGAAGTTTAACATAGTAATCATACATTATGCGCATCTTTCGATAAGCTTACTTTATTAATATCTACTCGTCGTTCATGTAATTCCAAATATCTAAGCAACCTAACGGCTACATGAATCTACTTGAATATTTTCTAAGTAATATCAAAATTAACAAAATATAAATACTTTGGTTGTGCAATACTACATAGCTTTGGGACACCCTATCATTGATGAGATTTCCACCCTTCTGATGGGTGACCAGGAAGACAGTCACCATAGTAGCATCCTCGCTCCTTTGTACCTAAAAATAAAAATATTCAATACAAACACATTGATCATATAGTGAATAAATTAATATATCATAAATTAAGCACATACTATACAACATAAATGCTCCACCATCGGAATGAAATCAACACACCACTTGTCGGCCTTCTTCGATCTTAGTTGGCTTCGCTTCGGACGATCTTTCCTTGAACGTCTCGTCATCAAAACTAGCTTTTTATCGCAGTCCACTGCTCAGACGTGATTTATCCTTGGATTTGTTGTCCCAATCGATAACGAGCCTTCTGATCATTGATCGCATCTTGGATCAGATTTGCGCGACGTTAGGAAACTGTCTCTCGATCGTCTTGTCCCGATGTGGTGGCCAATAAGATGTTTTCTGCAAAAAGAGTAATGTGTTTGGTTATATAATATATGCATAATGAAAAATACATATACATGTACTAAATTGAAGCTAAATTGAATTCACTAAAGTGCTCGAACCAAAAATGCTTCCTTTTATCTGAAGTATCACTATAGTTGATCGAAGGGCCACCATATATAGTTGTACCTCTGAAGCATCATCTGATTTATTTGCTCTCTCAAAGTTTTTTGCATTTCTGTATATGTACAAGAATGCCAAGATTTTGACGATCCTAGAACTACCAAAAACTGTAATGTTCTCTAACAAATTCTGTAGTGCTTCTATCCGTGGGCAGAAAGAAAAAAAAAATCATCCTTCACCAAAAAAAAAAAAAAAAAAAAACTCTTGTCAACGAGTGAGTTCAAGCATAAATTTCTGAAGTGAGGATGACGCAAGTTTGAATTCCCTGCCTCATGCATATGGCTTATATTGTTACAGATTGTTGCAGGGACAACAGAGTTGTTTAGTGATAAGACAGTAGGTTAATTCAGTAGGATATCTTCTTAAACTTCTGCCATCTGTGGCACGTCTGTCTGAAAGTCAAAACAACCTGATTTTGATGTTCGGCTGGAAAAAAAAAAAAAAAAAAACTAGAGCGTCCAAATAATCCATAGAGTCGATGGATTCTTCTGAAACTAACATTCACTTTACGGCTCAAAGGTGTTAGATTGTATCACGTTTTCGGTTGAGCGTTCAAAAAGAAATTGACAATAGAGTTAGTAATTTAGTCCCACATCGGATATAAGGTGAGATCATGAGATGTAGACAATTAGAATTGGTTCACCCTTATATGAGAATTCTATTTTAAGACAAATGAGCCCAATTTAATATTCCGGAATGCGATGAACGTTATTTGTGTGTCGGAAAAGCTCAAAAAATTGAAGACGGAGTTCTGTGAGGACCAGATCGAATTCGGTCCAAACTGAGTTCGGTTTGGACGACTCTAATTGGTTCGAGACAGATGATGTTGAAAATAAAGTGGGATAAAGGTGTTGGGTTTGTAGCCTTTTGTTTTGGTTTTTAGTCCCACATCGGCTAGAAAGGAATGTGTATCTCCATATATATGAGTCTTTTCTCTTTATGGAGATGCACATGTAGTGCACATGGGTGTGTGCCATGTGGGATTAATTATTAATGGTATAAAGGCTTAATCAACAATTAAGAAGCTGTAAGCTTTTTGCTCTTGGAAATTTATTTCCATGGAGCTAAGCTCCATAGGAGCTTAGCGACTCGGACTCGGACTCGGACTCGGGCTCGGGCTCGGGCTCATGAGGCGTAATGTGGCGTTTTGTTGGCGCACTTTGCACTTAGCATCGTCGCTAGGCGCATAGTGCGCTTAAGTTGTGCGAGCCCAGTTACGCAGCGTGCGCAGCGTGCGTATGGCTGGCTGCATATTAGAGCCCGCACGTGCGTATGGCTGGCTGCATATTAGAGCGGGAACGGTTGCAGCAGTTGTTGCACGTTCAGGAGTGGTTCTGCCACTACCCTGAAGTTCAGGCAACTGCCCCGTGGGCTATATATGCAGGTTCTCTCCTCTCTCTCTGTTGGCAGAAGTAATCAGAATTTCCAGGGAGAAAAACTCTAAGTGTTCTTTAACACAACAGAGTAGTGAGCGTGTTCTTTAACACAAACACTAGTGCTTTTTAGTACGCGTGGGTTCTGTTACTTCAAACAGAGAGAGAAGAGTACAGCCATTGCCAGAGGAGTTCGCCGTCTTCCGAGGAGTCAGAAGAGCAGGAGTGTTCCAAGGTTTTCCGTCAACCTTGCTGGTTCCTGGAAGCTGTTCGCAGAGGGCGAATAAAGCTTTGAGCAACGGTGATAATTCACCCCAGCATTTCCATCTCTCGCCTGTCATCCTTCTGTTGCCTTTAGCGGTTCTGTCAGTATCTTCTTTTTAGAAGGCACTACTGCCAGTTTGCTACGATCACGAAAATCTCTTTAGATTATTCGTGTATTACGATATCTTTTTAGATCTCGTAATTTGCAGAATCCTTCTGGATCTCTGTTGCAAAACCTTCTTTAAGGAATTGCATTAGAAACGTTGTCTTTACAACTGTTTCATTTTCTCAGATTTCCATCGAAAAATTGTGCCCCGGCGTTCCCGGCAATAACAAAAGGTAACGATAGATCTTAGTTTTGTGGAGAATATTCCGGAATGCGATGAATGTTATTCGTGTGTCGGAAAAGCTGAAAAAATTGAAGACGGAGTTCTGTGAGGACCAGATCGAATTTGGTCCAAACTGAGTTCGGTTTGGACAACTCTAATTGGTTCTTGACTGATGATGTTGAAAATAAAGTGGGATAAAGGTAACGGTAGATCTTAGTTTTGTGGAGAATATTCCGGAATGCGATGAACGTTATTCGTGTGTCGGAAAAGCTCAAAAAATTGAAGACGGAGTTCTGTGAGGACCAGATCGAATTCGGTCCAAACTGAGTTCGGTCTGATTTTGTCATATCCAAACAAAACAATATGGCCTAGTCTGATTGAATTCGGTCCGAGTTCGATTTTGTCGGACTGAACCCGAGTTTGGGTGTTTTATATACACCATTTGATCCCATCAACGGATTTGCTGCATTTTATAGGGGATATATATAGGTATTTTATAACAGATTTTTTCATCCTAAGTAATATAATTTAATGATATTACGTGTAGGAGGACAAGTTTGAAAATTTTCAATTGGGGGGATAGCCCTCCAACTCAGTTGGAGGGCTGGATGGGAGCCCTCCAACTCAGTTGGCGGTTTGGAGGGAGCTCCAACTCTCCAACTGAGTTGGCATCTCGGAGTGGGTCCCTCCACCAAAACGTTCAGTAGCTCGTCAACTAAGGACTTGTTTGGTAACAAGGATTTGGATTTGGATTTAAAAATCCAAAATTCAAATTCAAATCCAAATCATGAATTTCCAAATCCAAATCCAAATTCAAATCAAATTCCAACCAAACATAGGATTTTATAAACTAAAATATGATTAGGAATTATGATTAATAATTATGATAATAATATATTAATTAACAGAATAATAAATTAGTTAATTATTATAATTAAAACTATAGTTATGATTAATAATTAAATTATGATTAATAAAGGTTATAATTAAATATTTAATTGTTGAACCGTAAAATTATTATAATATAGTTATTAAATTATTAAATTATAAATTATAAATTATTTATGATTAAAATAATATTAATTAAGATTATATTAAAATAGTAATTAGCAAATTATTAATTAAAATTATAATAAGACCAATAAATTATTAATTATGATTATAATTAGATATTAATTAATAAATTATACTTAAGATTATAGTATGATTAATAAATTGTTAATTAAGATTATAATTATAATTAATAAAGTTATAAATTATCAATTTAGATTAT
This sequence comes from Iris pallida, assembly GCA_029216955.1. Lineage (NCBI taxonomy): Eukaryota > Viridiplantae > Streptophyta > Magnoliopsida > Asparagales > Iridaceae > Iris > Iris pallida. The sequence continues at coordinate 1,197,033 of JANAVB010003599.1, read as the reverse complement.
TATAAAATATTAAATAATAAAAATATTAGTTCATAAATATTAATTTAAATTATAATTACGATAACTAACTATTAGTTAATTTTTTTATAAAAATAATCACTAACTATTAGTTATAAAAAAAATTAACTTTTAAAATAATAATAATGACTAATTTTATTTAACTAATAGTTAATTCTTATTTAACTATAAATTAAATATTTTAAAAATAATAATTATTAAAAATAATATATAAGAAATAATAAATAACTAATTAGTTATTAATTAGTATTAACGATGAACCAATTTGCAAGGTGACTACTATTTCATTTAGTTTCAAAATTAATAAGAAACAATACAAGGAATACTTAACATTATGCATAAATATAGAAAATATATATTTCTAAATTTTAATAATTATTTGTTTTAACAATACAAGAAAATTTTAACGATACAAGATATGATACTCACAGGAAAGGATCTTGATACCCATACTAGGAATCTTGATCCTAGGCACAATATTACGTGCCAAGATCGCATACATTCATACTTCATAATAATTTTAAATAATAATTTATTAGTCAACGTTATAGTCTTAACTAATAATTTTACGGTTCAACAATTAAATATTTAATTATAACATTTATTAATCATAATTTAATTATTAATCATAACTATAGTTTTAATTATAATAAGTAATTAATAATTTATTTATTTATTATTTTGTTAATTAATATATTATTGTCATAATTATTAATCATAATTCTTAATGATATTTTAGTTTATAAAATCCTATGTTTAGTTGGAATTTGATTTGAATTTGGAAATTCATGATTTGGATTTGAATTTGAATTTTGGATTTTCAAATCCAAATGCAAATCCTTGTTACCAAATAAGTCCTTAGTTGACGAGCTACTTGACGTTTTGGTGGAGGGACCCACTCCGAGCCGCCAACTCAGTTGGAGAGTTGGAGCTCTCTACAACCTGCCAACTGAGTTGGAGGGCTGAGTTGGAGCTCCCTCCAACCTGCCAATTGAGTTGGAGGGCTCCCATCCAGCCCTCCAACTCAGTTGGAGGGCAATCCCTCCAATTGAAAATTTTCGAACTTGTCCTCCTATACGCAATATTATTAAATTATATTACTTAAGGATGAAAAAAATCTGATTTTATAATCCTAAAAAACCATTGTCGTATCTAACTCAGAGATGGAGATCGAGCCTTACAATTTTTGGAGAGAAAGAGAGACTATGGGCTATTTTGAAGAAGAGATTATTCCGGGTAATATTCTTCTCATTGTCTCTTGTTCTTCGGAGTCTGTAATCACTACAAGAAAAAATCCTTTTTACAACGTTGAAAAAACGTTGTAAAAGATCTTTTACAACGTTCAATAGAAGGTCGTTATATCCAGGGTTGTAAAAGGGGGATATCTTCCACAATGTTCATTTGAACATTGTAAAAATGTTGTAGATGTTCTTCTCATAACACTTTATAAACATTGTTGAAATTTCTAAAATCTGACCAAAACTTTTCTACGACATTTTTTTAAATATTGTAAACAATACTTTTAAAACAAATTGCACATGTTGTAAATATAATTTCAACAACATTATGCAACTGTGGTAAAAATAATATCTACCACGTTCAGTAAACATTGTACATATATTTTATACAATATTGTACAAATGTTGTAAAAAAGTTTATACAACGTTTACAAAATGTTGTATATTTTATTCAATCATGTTTGCCTAACATTGTAATAAATATTTGTATGTTGTAATTATAATATCAATAATAAATTAAAAGTATTGTAAATAAATTTTACAATATTTAGAAACGTTGTTAAAATATTATCTTACAACAATTTTGGCACGTTGTTGATAAAAAGAGTTTATACAACTTCTACAAAATGTTTTATTCAATCATTTTTTCCAAACATTGTAATAAATATTTGTATGTTGTAATTATAATATCAACAATAATTTAAAAATATTGTAAATAAATTTTACAATGTTTAGAAATGTTGTTACAATATTATTTTACAACAGTGTTGAAACGTTGTTGATTATGATTCCATTTTAAAAAAAATACAATTTACAAATAAAAATATATTGAATACAATTATAATACTAATACAAATACACAAATACAAATACACAAATACAAATACAAATACAAATACACTTGTAAATATAAATTCAAGCAAAACCTCAATAGGATTTTTATGATCAAAGACAAATGACAAAGAATTTTTAATAACACTTGCAACTTGATCCTTATAAGCGACAAGCAAGTCTAGTGCTGCTTTAAAAACTCGTGTTAAAGCTTCCATTGGCTTATGGTCCTCTGGAAGGGCAATAAGTGAAGTCAACCCCAAGCAACAAACCTTCTTGTCATTTTTTCTGCACACAAATAGAGCAATGAAAGCTATGTAATTGTCAAAGAAAAAACTCAGTTCACTAAAGGTTAGATAGCAAAAAGATAAGAGCATACAAACCACAATAGAGCAACAATTTTGACAAAAAAGACTAGTGAAACTCAAACTTACCGCCTGAAATTAACATGAGCTCCACTCTTTTTAACTTGATGTAGCATCTGAAACCACAGATTAAGAACTTCTGTTGCGCCAAGCTTTTGTAGTATCCCAAGTGTCAAGGAAGGGTTGTAGTAAAGAGCATCAGCTATCTGAAGAAAAAGATGAGTCCCATAATTGACTTGTTCTGAATTCAACACGCCGCAAAATCAAAAATTAGGAATACAAATATGAAAATCAGCAGAAGCAAAAAAAAGTTGTCTAAACTCCAATCATCACTTAATTATAAGAGCAAATACAAATATGAAAAAACAGCTATAGTATAGTAGCCCTGGTTTATTAATATTCAGAAAGGAAGAGAATTCAACATTGAGTAGTGCTTCAGGAAACTAATTTCTCACCACTTGAATCAAAAGACATTTCAAGTATAGCCTTTCTGTTCGACGCAGTCGATCAATTGTAATCCTGAGATATGGCTCAACCCATTGATCCACTTGACCTTTGCAGTTTTGGAAGACCACTTCAATAAGCTTCGGCGCAGGCTCAATATCAGTGTCTTCCATATTTATGTCGGACATAATCTGCATTTGTTAGATCAAAGCCCTTATACATTTGGATCAATAAAGAACAAGATACTATAATACTATAATGCTACCATTAAATGATAACTTGGGTACTGAGGCTGAATATGTGGACTGGGGTGATAAAAATGTAGCAATTGGTAATGTTGCAAAACATGGACCTATGTTGCATGGACACGGGAAATGGTGTTCTATACAAATCCTGTTTGTATCCCTATGTGACCATATTCATGCAACGTAGGTTACACTTATAGTATCGATCGGAAAAAAAAATTCTCTCTTATCCGTATTGTCCTTATCAGTTTACTCCTGAAACAAAGGGATGGACCTTAATAACAGCATGAAAAAAATAAATTACTGTATTGACCTAAAAGAAATTGGGTGACGGCCTTGCTATTCTGGTCGTGATTGTTGTTGAGGAGGATGTATTTTTTTTGTATTGAACAAGAAAAATATGGCAATTAGATCAGTTAAGCTGTTCCAAGTTAATGGGGCTAATAAGCCTATTCATAAAGAAACCCTGATAATAAATTACTCAATGATGGAAGGTATGCAAACTGTTTAATGACATAACATTGTAGAAGCATGGAATTTCACAACCAGAAAGACCATGCGCCAGACACTACATGCGCCAGAACTCAGACGAAGAACTTCACAGCAAAATCAACAAAGATAGACATTCGAAAGAGGACTTTTTATTCATATACAAAAGTCTATTACATGTCTAAGAAAAGGTTGTACAAAGGAGAATTTCTACAAAGGAAAGATCCTAAGTCTACAGCCAGCGGCTACCCTGCGCTTCCAGATAGGCGCACCAGTCACCATGCGCCTCCAGATAGGCGCAGCAGCCACCATGCGCCACCAGTTAGGCGCAGCAGACATCATGCGCCTCCAACCGGGCGCATCCCACCATCTCTTCAGCAGCTCAGTTATGTGCATCCCTTCAGCAGCCCAGTTATGTGCCGCTCTTCCAGCCAGGCTCACCTGATAAGTGCTTCGCCAAGCAAAGCATTTAACCCTCTGGCTGGAACCAAGGAAGAGAAGAGCACCGCAAATGTTGTGGCCAGGGGAGGCTTCGAAAGAGCCTCCAAAACCCAAGGAAGACCGTGATCGAAACCGCGGCTAAAGGAGCAGCTATCAACACAACCAAAGTGGGCATCCCCCACTTTGAAGGAAGATAGAGTCTAGCACCGCCATTCCTATCTACGGCTTTTCCGGAATAACGAAGACGAGGCCCGAGCATCCCTATCTTTGGATGCAACAGGCACCTTCCGCCTGCCTCGGAAGCCCTCGACTCCGTCTTTTGGATGTAACAGTCACCTTCAAGTACATCGAAGACAACACAGCGTCTCATCTTCACCCTCGGGAGCACTTCGTCAACAGAGTGCACCCGAATGCCCAAGTTCATGTTGGAAGTACGTGAGGGAATGAGAAGCAAATCTTCTCTCCATGCCACTATTTATAGGCCGGGCAGATCAAACCCACGCGCCAAGTGGATGGCCCTCCGAATTCCGTGCAATAAATTTGCATTAAATGGATGAACCGGACGCCTCGAATTCAGCCAAACGGCTATTTATAGCACTCGAGGAGCGAGACAGCCGCATCATTAAAAGACATGTCCGATGTGCCAGCCAGACAGCGCATCACACGGACGCGCCCTTCGGCGTCAGGCGCATCGCACAGACGCGCCCTACAGTACCCGGCGCATCACAGAGGATGCGCCCCCACACATCTCCATACCGAGTGGAACGCCAACCGACGCGCCCACTCAGCTGTCCATCGAACGTCACAAACATTAAATGCTGAACTGACAGAGTTGGCAGCACGCTTCCCCAAGTCTGAACAATCGACAGCTTTTTCAGAAAACGAAGCGTCGGCAACGTCAGCGTCATCATAACTTTATTTCGACGGCTACTGCCACGTGGCCACTCCCCCATCAGCATGCGCCTCTACGGCCATGCGTCCAAATCAGCATGCGCCTCAAAAGCCATGCGTCTCAGACTGCTCTCTGATCCCGAAAGACAGAAGAAAAGTCGCCTGCATGCGCCTCAAAAGCCATGCGCCCCAAATGGTTTGTAACTCCTAAAGGTTATGAGCCGCAGCCTCCTCCTGCGCCCAATCCAAGGCGCAGTTCACCAGATTACTCCTCTCCACCAAATCCGAGATCTTCGAGCCATGGGTCGATGACACGTGTCCTTTGACTCAACTCGTCCAAGATTTCAGCAACGGAAAGATCTTCTCCTCTGCTACGTGCCGGCTCACAACAGCAGCATGAAGAGTTCTCCCCCTCGATCAGGGCGCAGCATCCGTGTGCCTCCATCAGCAATCTCCACGTGGCATCCCCACACCGGCGCATCCTACATGCGCGCATGAGCAGCCAGCCTGCAAAACTAGAAATAGAAAGATCATCTCCTTCACACACACACAACACAGACAGAATCCACAACAGAGAATCACTAGAGAGGCAGTTCCAGACACTCAACGTCTTCCTCCTCTCAGCAAGCTCCAGCACCCAGAGCAATCAACACCTTCAGAGAACCGATAACCGTCGTCAGCCGGTCAACGGAGTCAACGCATTACCACTCGCTCCATTGGCACTAAGGACCCAGCTTAAACAAAAGTGTACTCCTAGGACTACATATAAGTCCTATATTGTATCATTGTTCTGTTTGTATTAAAGTTTCAATCAAAACAATTTTAATGGCAAACAAGCTGGCGACTCTGCTGGGGACTTCTTTCTCTTCCACCGAGAAAGTTGTGTCACAGGCCGACGACGTGAAGGTGGGCTCCTCCCACAAGACGCTGGTAGTGCGCCTCAATCAACAGGCGTACGAGGAGTTCATTTCTGAAGGAAGTGCGAGTCCTTCGAAGCGGCTATCAAAGCCGAAGAAGACCCGCGTAGTCTGGGTGCGCAAGATCGACGCCTCGGGCACCACCACTGAAGGGGATGCGCCAATCCAGCCTTTCCTTCCTGCTGACGTTCTCAGCAGCCAAGGTGCGCCTGCTGATGCAGCGCATCTCTCGGGGAAGCGTGCGGCTGACCACGTTCCCCAGCCATCTTCCTCTCAGGCGAGGAAGATACGTCGACGGAGCAGAGGCGCAGCCAATGCCCCGCGCATCACCTCTGATGCGCCACAAAGAGCCTCTGTCTTTGACAGACTCACTCGCTGTAATGGCGAGGAGAATTTGGATGCTGAGTACTATGCGCCCCAGCGGGCTGGTACGAAGAAATCCAAGACGGCACGGGCCATACGCCACAAACGTGCTATGCCAGCAGCAGGCCAGAGGCACGCGCTCACAATCATGCGCGCTGCCGATGGCAAGCTGTACAAGGTTGACTCAAGTGCTTCTGCACCGACAACGAGTCGACCTTCAAAGTCCTCATCTCGCTTGGGCGCATCCACTGCGTGCACAACCAAGTCGAGGGAGGCAAATTCAGTGGTCTTGAACTCCCGCGCCTCCTCTGGTTGTGCGTTTGAGGTCCGTTCAAGTCACTTCAAATGTTGTGGTTCCCCCACTACTGATCGTGATGCCTGCTTGGTATTAGATCAGGGGGCGCAGCACTCTCCTGACCACCCCGGCGCTTGGCCCTGCCATGCGCCTGAGAGGGGTGTGAGGGCAGCACTCTCCTCCAACGACCTGCGCAACGTGATCACTCACAAGCGCCGGTCAGGAGAGTTGACCAACAAGCACGATGCGCCTCTCACGGGGCATAACAACAGCGACGCTTTCGCCCGGACATCATGAACGCCATCGATCAGGAGGTGGACAAACTCTTGACCAGCGGATTCATCCGTGAGGAACAACACCCGGATTGGGTAGCCAACGTCGTCCCTGTCACCAAGAAGAACGGGAAGATACGAGTCTGTATCGACTTCAGGGATCTCAACTCTGCTTGCCCGAAGGATGAATTCCCGCTTCCAATCACCGATATGATGATCGACAACACATGTGGCTTTGAACGCATGTCCTTCATGGACGGGTATTCAGGCTACAATCAAATCAAGATGTTCCCCGATAACGCAAAACACACGTCATTCAGGACTCCGAAGGGTGTTTTCTGCTACACAGTGATGCCCTTCGGCTTGAAGAATGCCGATACAACATACCAACGAGCGATGAGCACCATCTTCCGTCAACATCTTCGCAAGACAGTCGAGTGCTATGTTGAAGACATCGCAGTCAAGAGCCGCCTCAAAGGAGATCACCTACAGGATCTGAAGACGGTCTTCGATCTCATGCGGGCACATCAAATCAAAATGAACCCCGCTAAATCCTTCCTGGGGGTTTCTAGCGGCAAATTCTTGGGCTTTGTCATCACGGCAAAAGGCATTCATGTCGATCCCGAGAAGACTAAAGCCATCCTCAACATGGACCCTCCAAAGAACCTTCGAGAACTTCGAGGCTTACAGGGGCGTCTGGCGTACATCCGGAGGTTCATAGCAAACCTCTCCGGTAAATGTCAACCCTTTACTCAGCTCATGAAGAAGGGAGTCTCTTATGTCTGGACAGAGGAGTGCCAAAAGGCTTTCGACGACATCAAGGCTTACTTGACAAGCCCGCCAGTCCTAGTGGCACCTGTCGCCGGCAAACCATCCCTCCTCTACGTCCGTGCCATGGATCATTCCCTTGGCGCTCTGCTGGCTCAAAACAGCAATACAGGCTACGAGAAAGCAATCTACTACCTCAGTCGAACACTCATCGGGGCCGAACACCGGTACAACCCCGTTGAAAAGGAGTGCTTGGCTTTGGTGTTTGCCATTCAGAAGACTCGTCATTACGTCTCGGGCCAGACAATTCACGTCATCTCCCGAGTCAATCCACTCAGAGTCCTCATGACAAAGCCAGGGTCATTAAACTCCCGGCTGGCTACATGGGCGATTCTGCTAACGCCGTACAACATGGTGTTTGTCCCGCAGAAGGCTGTCAAGGGTCAGGCTCTGGCTGACTTTTTAGCTGCACACCCCATCACAGAATCTTCAAAACTCTATGAAGACATCCCGGATGAAGTCCAAGAATCAAACGTCACTGAAGGAAGCCCCGTTTGGCGGATGTTCTTCGATGGCGCTTCAAGAACGGGCCCCAACGGCCAAATCATCGCAGGAGTGGGGGTAGTCTTGGTCTCCCCCGATCAGCTGGTCATCCAGCGCGCATACTCTCTTTCGAAGCCGTGCTCCAACAATGTTGCTGAGTACAACGCACTCGTCATGGGACTCCAGCTAGCACAACAGCTGGGGGTGGATCATCTGGAAGCCTACGGCGACTCGAAACTCGTCGTAAACCAGATTCGGGGGTAATACGAGGTTCGCCATGAAGACCTGATCCCTTACCATGAAGTTGCATTGAACATCATTTCAACCTTCACTGGGTTCTTCATCGAACATGTACCCCGTTTACAAAACTTGGAGGCTGACGCTCTGGCTGGCCTCGCAGCCTCATTGGCAGCGCCCCTTGGGACTCAACACTATGTCACGGTAACTGGCCGAGACTTGATTTGTCCCAAAAACAACCTATGTTTGCAAATGGCTCACGCCATGCCGACAAACACCGATGTTAATGTCCGAGACTGGAGATTCCCGTTCATCGACTTCGCCGTCTACGGAATCCTTCCAGAGGACCCGAAGGAAGCCGTCTCAGTCAGGAGACGCTCTCTTCGATTCTACTATGATACAGCCACCAAAATGCTGTACCGACGCTCCTTCGATGGGCTTCTCCTTCGATGCTTGTCCAGCGAAGAAGCGGCCGAAGCTCTTCGAGAAGCTCATGACGGAACTTGCGGAGCTCATCAACCCGGTCCTAAGTTGCAGGATTGACTGCGACGTATGGGCTACTACTGGCCAACCATGGCCGCCGACGCGGTGGAATATGCTAAGAAGTGCCATATATGCCAACTTCATGCAGACTTCATACATACACCGTCTGAACCTCTACATCCTACAGTCGCCTCCTGGCCATTCGAAGCCTGGAGCATAGACATTGTAGGACCAATCACCCCTCCTTCATCAAGAGGACACCGTTTCATCCTGGCCATCACCGATTACTTCTCCAAATGGGCGGAAGCAGTCCCACTAGCGGAAGTAAAAAGCTCCAGAGTGGTCAGCTTTATCAAACACCATGTCATTTACCGTTTCGGAGTACCCAGGCGGATCATTCATGACAATGGTCCTCAGTTCATCAGCCACATTTTCAGCAGGTTCTGTGACAAGAATCGCATTCAGAACGTAGCCTCAACCGCCTACAATCCGGCAGCAAACGGATTGGCCGAGGCGTTCAACAAAACTATCGTCAGGCTGCTCAAAAAGGTCGTGTCATCCAACAAACGCGACTGGGACGAAAAGCTTGGCGAATGCCTTTGGGCCTACCGCACAACGGTACGGACCCCAACAGGCAACACACCATTCTTCCTGGTCTACGGAAGCGAAGCGGTACTGCCTCTCGAGATCCAGATACCCTCACTCCGAGTAGCAATCACAAACAAACTCACAGAAGAAGACAATCAACGTCGTCGTCTGCGGGAACTGGAGGCACTTGACGAAAAGCGTCTCCTAGCTCAACAACGCATCGAACTCTACCAAGCCCGTATATCACAGGCTTTCAACAAGAGGGTCAAACAGAGAACTTTCCAAGTTGGCGACCTGGTTTTAGCAGTCAGAAGGCCAATGGTGTTAACTCACAAGACACCAGGGAAGTTCGAGCCCAAGTGGGAAGGACCCTTCATTATTGAGACGGTATACTCAAATGGTGCTTACCGCCTCGCCAAACCCAATGGGGACTTGTTCATGATGCCCATCAACGGCAAGTTCCTAAAGAAGTACTATTCTTGACATCCTCCAGACATGTACTTCCCCAAACAACCTCTTTCCACAAACTCAAACGCTTCCGGAACCCAGCTGTTCCGTGGCATCCTTCCGTAGAAAGATAACCACGTCCACATTACCTCTGAGTTGTCTCTCTACACCCTACAAAGCGGAATCTTACACTTCGTGAGCTTACGCTATCCTTCATGTTTACCACGTCCACATTACCTCTGAGTAAACATCTCGTACACACAACCCCTGCGTTGTCGTACATTGATCGCAGAACTTCCACGTCCACATTACCTCTGAGTTGTTCAGCGTATCCCCCAGGATCATTCCTACCACGTCCATAATACCTCTGAGTAGGAAGATTCTATCATTTGAACCTAATGATTGCCATGTCCACATTACCTCTGAGCAAACATGTTGGTTCCTTCAAACTTATTATCTGTACCTAAAAACCAAGGTGCGCAAAAGATAATAGGTCCACATAAATCATCAAGTTCATGATATCAAAAATGAACGCATCACAAAAAAAGATAGTGTATTTCTTTATTTTTCAAAAGAGAGAGTACAGAAATACGCTATTCCCCCAGCAAGAGTTGCAAAAACACAAACATAAAAAGAGAGAAACTACAGTCCCCGATCCTCTCCAGGGTGGGATGAGAGCTCTCTGACTCGATGTCTCAGGTCGGCAGTACGAGTTTCCACAGTCGCCAGGACTCGACGCTCAGCTTCTTGACGCATTAATTCGACAGCCTCAGCGGAAGTTTCACTCTCATACTTCTCATCGAGCTGTCGTCGCTGCTGAGCCAAAGCAAGAGTCCGCTGAGTAAGAGTCGCTTCCTCCTGCTTGAATGCCACGTGTTCAGCCAGGACACGATCAGCTTCTAATTAGAGTTGGGCCCGTTGGTCTTCAAGACGGCGCATCTGGGCATCAACCTCTGCGATGTTAGCATCCACCGCAGCCCGCGTCTCCGTCGTCTTCTTCATAGATTGAGACAACTGCTCCGCCGCAGCCTCAGTCCCAGCCACTTCACGCTCCCAACTGCTCACATTGGCCCGATGGGAAGCCTCGATTTCAGCAATCAACTTCCCCGTCTCTGCATCTATCGAGACAGAGAGGTCATTTCGTTGGATGCGCTACAGTTCCGCGAGCCGCTCGTCCAGCTCAATCACCGAAGCCTCCAGAATTTCGGCCATATGGTCGTGGCCTTGGTGAACGCGGATCAGCTCGATACAAGGCATTGCCAGAGCTTTTGCTGTCGCAAAGCTCCCCTTGGCATCCATCACTGCAGATACACCTTTCTCCAGTATTTTGTACACTCCCTCGACGAGGAATTTCACATACTCGTCGGCATCCGCCAGCACCTGCGGCGTCATAGCAGGAGTTGGGGGAGCTACTACAGTTTGCGGACCAGAGGAAGATCCGCCAACCTCGACCTGAGAGGCTTGAACCTCGGCAGCAATAGGCTCTTCATCAACAGGGGCCAGACTGCTAGCCCGAGGAGCCGAAGGAACAGAAGGAGTCGGCACATGCGTCGTGATAGTACCCCAAGTAGAAGGAGCAACAGAGGGTTCCACACCCTTACCCTTCTCAAGCCCGGAGAAACCACCGACGTCAACGGCCACCTCTTCTATCCCCAACGTCCTATCAACGACAGGTACCTCCCCTGACAGAACGGGGAGATCAACATTCATCTCCTGGCCGGCCCCGGGAGACAAGACCGGCAGAAGGGTCTCATCCTTCTCAAGTCCCTCTACAGGGACAGAATCTGTCGCTACCGCCTGATCGGTAGCCATCTCGACTTCCACGGTTGGAGCCGGGGAAGGACTTGGCAGTGATACAGCCGACCTCCCCTCATCATGATAGGGAGGGGAATCAACCCTCTCCTCTGTCCCAACTACCTCTGTTGCCACCGCAACAGATTCCTGCAGCTCTAGAGCGATGTCATCGAAAGACGACGAACTCCATTCCTCTTCACCACCAGGAAGCTGCGTACTTGCTAAACCTTCGATATTTGAAGCCTCCGCTGTGGCCTTCGTCACCTCGGAAGCTGCTGCACCCTCAGGCTCCCTCCTGACATAACCCGGGGATACCGGAACCTCCACGATGACAGTATCCTCCGGATCTTCCTCCATGAGAGACATCATAGTCGGCGGGATACGCACTCCAGACGAGCTCGACATCTCCTCTCGCCTACTCCCACCCGACTTTGGAGTACGAGGTTTTCTTTTTAGCGGTTCCTACAAAAGAAGATGAGGCCTCGTAAGTGGCGGAACCAAAATCAGATTAAGTGGGACGTCCTTACCTCTTCGGACGCCGAATCCGATGACACCGTCGGTAACGATGCCTTCTTCTGCTTCTTCGACACAGGAGATTCAGCCCCTGTATCTGCACATCGTTTCGATCGATCGCCCGAGGGTTCTGCTTGAGATGCGGAAGGGGCACTCCGTTGACCCACCCCTGACGGACGATGCGATCGGGCCTTCACTGGCATGTCCCCGGTCGCTGCTAACTGGGTGCCTGCGATAAGACTGGTTTCCCTGTCATATCCGGAGGGCGGGACAGCCATAACACAGTAGAATTTGGCGGCCGAGTAAAGAATGGGCGGCCGCGGATCTGGGATGGGCAATGTAAAACAAGCTCCGGTACATCCGGCATTATAGTAATGCCAAGCTCGTGCACCATCCAACAAACTTCCAACATACCCCAGGGTAATACTGGGGTTATCCAACACCATCTGAGCATAACCAAATTGCCGCGCAAAGCGGCTCGGCAAGTACGGTTCCAGGTAGCACTGATTCCTGTTCCGGTACACCAGATGGGATGGCCGGATACTTTGCAACCAGCGGAATTCCCATTGAGGCAGAGGGGTGGTACCTTCGCCCAGGTCCCTTAAATCCTCGTTGGCCTCAAAACCCAAGTAGATTGGACCGACTTTGGTGATCTCCCAACCCTGAAGACGGGATAAAACCTTTCTACAAACCGGGACACCAGTATGCGACCAGCTCCTCCGATGGAAACGACGAAGGAGTGCATCTCCAGCCTTATAATCTCCTTCCGAGCCTGGGCTCATCACACTGGGATGATGCAAAATCAGCCATCCCATCAAATAGTGAAACGGCAGTTCGGCGCGCGGGAAGTTATTTTTTCTGCCTCTGTCATGAATCACATTTCCAGCAAACTCTCGCAAACCTCGCTGCAGGTTACATACCATTGCGGGGAGAAGAGCCAAACGCCGGCCGAAGACCAACTTTACGGCTGGTAGGATTAAGTTCCGGGTCACCCTCTCTACGGCACCGGATCCACCTGCGAACACGCAATCCCGGAGCCATATCATCAGATAGGCCGCCAAAACCGCCTTGGATGACATTGGATAAGCAAGATGCCATAAGCAGCTGTAGGAGCGTGCATCTGACTGCTGGTCTTCATTTCCTCGGGGATTCTTCTCCCCTAACCTGCTCATTTCGGATAGCACCTCGCTACGAGAGAGCGCCGGCGGAGTAGAAAACTTCGAAGAATCATCTTTGTCTTGTCTAAAGACATAATCTCTCCAAGAGGTCACATGGGGCTGCGTCCCGCTTTTATCCCTTCTCTGCATATAGTAATGATGACTCGCCACTTCCTTGAAGACGGCCGTCATCTCATCAGCTCTGTCCCCCAGGACCTGAAGTTCCTCATTGGTTGGAAAGTACTCTTCATAGGGCTCCGACCCCCAAGGGAGTTTCGACACCTCATACATCTCATGAAGTGCGAGCCCTAACTCCCCTACCGGAGTAAAGAAGGTCCCGGTATGGATATCAAACATCTCCAGGAGTGCGAGGAACATGTGCCTATTAAGGTCAACACCCGCCTGGGTAGCACGGATCGCGACAGTCAACCCAATCTCTCGGAGCTCAGTCCGAAATCGCGACAAGATCCAGAGCGTCAGTTTATCCCATTTGGAGACGTAATGGCACCAACCCTCCACCCGAAACTCTCCTTTCGGGTAGGAGCGTTCCATCAAAAACATACGATGTGTAAAAGTCGAAGCACTATAAGCAAGCGTATCAATGGGTACATCACTGTAGAGGCTCCCAGGACGTAAAGTCCACCAAGTGTAAGAAGACCCAGACCGTTCAACGGTCAAAGCGTCCCTTTGGTCGGAAGTAGAATCAATTTGGATGACGCCAGTCACCGCTCCCCCCTGAGAAGGGGTAAGATCCCAAGACATTCTCCTCTTGGAAACAAGGCGACAGAAGGACGTCAAAGGCCATTGACGTTCAAGTTACTTAACGGTCATATGCACTCCATTCGCTGTAAAGAACCAGTCCTCCTTGACCTTCAACACTGTCGAGTCAGTAGAAGTGAGACGGTCTCCAAATAGGAACTCAGGCTTCAAGAAGGTCACTTTATCAGATGTGGAAGATTTTAAAACTCCACGCTCCATCATCCGTTTGAGGAACCAATACTGCTGTTCACGGATTAGGGTCATTCTCTCGGGAGACTGATCCAGCATAAGAGCATCTTGAGCAGGGTTTATCACTTCCTCGTTATGCTCCACTCCCATTTGGTTGAAGACAGCCTCCAAGAAAACTTCACTCAAAAGCGGGATCGTCATCGACACTAGCAAAGATCAAAAAATGTTAGAAGCAACAAGAGAGCACACAATGTGTTTGAAAGAGGAACTGCGGCGCATCATCAGGGTTTGAACCCATGCGCGTCAGCAGTATAGCCTCGGCGCATCATCAGGGTTTGAACCCATGCGCGTCAGCAGTATAGCCTCGGCGCATCACCAGGGTTTAAACCCATGCGCGTCGGCGGGCAAAGACCGCGGCACATCATTAAAGACTCAAGGTCTATGTGCGTTGGCGTACGGACAATGAGACTTACCAACCACCTCCAGCCGAACTTCGACAGGCCGACGGGGAACGTCAGCCGCCACAACTTCCGCAGGCTCCTTCGCTTTCTCCTTCCCCTTGCCGGCAGCACCGCGAGGAGTCTTGGGAGCCATTCTCTCGAAGAAGAAGAAGTTAGGGTTTTGAAGAAGAAACTCTAAAGAAGCAGAGGCACAGAGAAGAAGAACCCTTTCTCTCTCCAACTCTTACCTATTTATAGGGCTTGGTCGCACGCGTGAACAGATGACGTGTGATCTCAGCCGTCGCCTCGGGTTCTGTGCAAAGATAGCAGCAAATAAAACCAAAAGATCATCATTAATCTTTTCGGTTACCGAGGCATCATCATCATTAACTGAGAAGAGCATGCACCCGAACAGGCATGCGCCCAGCAATCATGCGCCCTGACCTCCATGCTTCTTATTCAAAGTATTCCAAAACTTATTCAAAAGTTTTGAAAACTTTGAAGGGGGTCTTGTAGAAGCATGGAATTTCACAACCAGAAAGACCATGCGCCAGACACTACATGCGCCAGAACTCAAACGAAGAACTTCACAGCAAAATCAACAAAGATAGACATTCGAAAGAGGACTTTTTATTCATATACAAAAGTCTATTACATGTCTAAGAAAAGGTTGTACAAAGGAGAATTTCTACAAAGGAAAGATCCTAAGTCTACAGCCAGCGGCTACCCTGCGCTTCCAGATAGGCGCACCAGTCACCATGCGCCTTCAGATAGGCGCAGCAGCCACCATGCGCCACCAGTTAGGCGCAGCAGACATCATGCGCCTCCAACCGGGCGCATCCCACCATCTCTTCAGCAGCTCAGTTATGTGCATCCCTTCAGCAGCCCAGTTATGTGCCGCTCTTCCAGCCAGGCTCACCTGATAAGTGCTTCGCCAAGCAAAGCATTTAACCCTATGGCTGGAACCAAGGAAGAGAAGAGCACCGCAAATGCTGTGGCCAGGGGAGGCTTCGAAAGAGCCTCCAATATCCAAGGAAGACCGTGATCGAAACCGCGGCTAAAGGAGCAGCTATCAACACAACCAAAGTGGGCATCCCCCACTTTGAAGGAAGATAGAGCCTAGCACCGCCATTCCGATCTACGGCTCTTCCGGAATAACGAAGACGAGGCCCGAGCATCCCTATCTTTGGATGCAACAGGCACCTTTCGCCTGCCTCGGAAGCCCTCGACTCCGTCTTTTGGATGTAACAGTCACCTTCAAGTACATCGAAGACAACACAGCGTCTCATCTTCACCCTCGGGAGCACTTCGTCAACAGAGTGCACCCGAATGCCCAAGTTCATGTTGGAAGTACGTGAGGGAATGAGAAGCAAATCTTCTCTCCATGCCACTATTTATAGGCCGGGCAGATCAAACCCACGCGCCAAGTGGATGGCCCTCCGAATTTCGTGCAATAAATTTGTATTAAATGGATGAACCGGACGCCTCGAATTCAGCCAAACGGCTATTTATAGCACTCGAGGAGCGAGACAGCCGCATCATTAAAAGACATGTCCGATGCGCCAGCCAGACAGCGCATCACACGGATGCGCCCTTCGGCGTCAGGCGCATCGCACAGACGTGCCCTACAGTACCCGGCGCATCACAGAGGATGCGCCCCACACATCTCCATACCGAGTGGAACGCCAACCGACGCGCCCACTCAGCTGTCCATCGAACGTCACAAACATTAAATGCTGAACTGACAGAGTTGGCAGCACGCTTCCCCAAGTCTGAACAGTCGACAGCTTTTTCAGAAAACGAAGCGTCGGCAACGTCAGCGTCATCATAACTTTATTTCGACGGCTACTGCCACGTGGCCACTCCCCCATCAGCATGCGCCTCTACGGCCATGCGTCCAAATCAGCATGCGCCTCAAAAGCCATGCGCCTCAGACTGCTCTCTGATCCCGAAAGACAGAAGGAAAGTCGCCTGCATGCGCCTCAAAAGCCATGCGCCCCAAATGGTTTGTAACTCCTAAAGGTTATGAGCCGCAGCCTCCTCCTGCGCCCAATCCAAGGCGCAGTTCACCAGATTACTCCTCTCCACCAAATCCGAGATCTTCGAGCCATGGGTCGATGACACGTGTCCTTTGACTCAATTCGTCCAGATTTCAGCAACGGAAAGATCTTCTCCTCTGCTACGTGCCGGCTCACAACAACAGCATGAAGAGTTCTCCCCCTCGATCAGGGCACAGCATCCGTGTACCTCCATCAGCAATCTCCACGTGGCATCCCCACACCGGCGCATCCTACATGCGCGCATGAGCAGTCAGCCTGCAAAACTATAAATAGAAGGATCATCTCCTTCACACACACACAACACAGACAGAATCCACAACAGAGAATCACCAGAGAGGCAGTTCCAGACACTCAACGTCTTCCTCCTCTCAGCAAGCTCCAGCACCCAGAGCAATCAACACCTTCAGAGAACCGATAACCATCGTCAGCCGGTCAACGGAGTCAACGCATTACCACTCGCTCCATTGGCACTAAGGACCCAGCTTAAACAAAAGTGTACTCCTAGGACTACATCTAAGTCCTATATTGTATCACTGTTCTGTTTGTATTAAAGTTTCAATCAAAACAATTTTAATGACAAACAAACATGTGCTTCAATGACTCACATATGAAAGCATATTCCACAGGCCTTGCTGGTAATCAGGATCTTTGCAAGTAAGGAAATGTGTGGTACTCCTCGATATGTAGTTGTCCAGTGGCACAAGAATATCTACATAAGAAAAGCTCAATAAGATTCGAGATACTTTTAGATGGAGAGAAATTAGAGAATGTGTACAATAAATGATTTATATTACAACCCCTGCATTTGCATAGCATTCAACTATCCAACTTGTAAACTATAACAGGCATAAACACCAAAATCAGATAATCTTACATAAGTATGAAATAAAATAACACAGCACGAGTAGAAGTTCTGAGGTTAATGAATACCAAATCAAATAAATCCACCAACTATGGCTTATTCCTTGCTTTGGCCTTGCCTAGGCTTGTTACTTGTTAGGTTTATTTCTTTTACTAGCTTCCTTTTTCTTCTATTAAGATTAACTTGTATCATGTTATGATAACTGGCCATATTTGAGCCAGACTTGTCTCGAGCTAAGGCATGCAGGTTATCTTTCGTGCATTAACATATTAAAATTGATTGTTTCTCCACTTTGTTTAGTTAGAATATGCACAAATTATTCAGTTTCTGATATATATTTTAAAAGTTTTTGTTTTTCCTTTTCACAGTTATAGTGCAATATACATGGAATTAATCATATAGTGGATGCATGATCATACAAACTGGAAAACTATGTCTAGGTAAAGATTGAATCTGAGTAGTATGTTCCCTGAACTAGAATAGAGTAGCGTAAGAGACTAGTAACAATATAATATTATATATTCCAACAATCAAGTTCATACATTTTCTGAAACCTTTGTAGCAGTCAACTGTCTATGGTGCATAGCAACTATACATGTAGCTCGATATTTGGACAAAGAGGTGTAGATGGGAATGGCAGTTTTACAGGCTTTAACACGCAGAAGTGTGTTTCACTGACAAGGAGCTTCCTGGATGGTGTCTAGAATATGGATCATCAACAAACAAAGGGTCTTAACCAAACAAATCATAGAGCAGAAGAATGTGCTATTTTGATCTTGTGGTAAAGTATGGATATTCAATTTTCTTGATGTACACAGTTCCTGAAACATTGCTACAGTGATCTAAGAATGCCAGGAAAATAATGTGGTAACAGTATTCAAAATTATCTATGCATCATTGGGTACTCTGTATAAAATTCCATACAAACTTGTCTTACAGGTATGAACCTTGATGAACAAAGCAAATGAATAACATTGAACTTGATGAACAACTTTTCACGATAAAAATGACAGCATATAGCCTATAAAACAATATAATATCTCATGCTTAAAAAATGTGCAGAATATTGTAATGTCATTTAACAAACTTGTCTTGCAGGTATGAACCTTGCATAGAGGGACAAATACAATGTATCACGTAAAATCGATAGTAATAACCTGAAAGAACTTATATCACACATTGAAGTATAAGAGCAAGTTATCTGAGCACATCCAAGTTCGACACTCAGAATTTTGGATGAGTTCCTAAATGGCTTTTGTTTATATACAAAGTGAGAAGCTAAGATAAATATAAAATAAGATCAATAGTAAAACATGGGTCTCAAAATTGGTTAAAAGATTAAGGACAAGAATTAAGCAACTGAAGATTCTTGGGAAACGGTACAAGTCTGGATTCCAAATTTATGTTTCTCTCCTAGCAGGATGTATAATGAAATAAGAGAACTTAAGAACACAGATCAGTACTGTAAATCATTCAAAACATAAAATTTTAGCTAACATTAATGGATCTTATTTAACTCTGCCTACAAATTCATGTCCTAGGAGAGATCTGTCAGGGATAAAGAATCAAAAATGTGACCGAAGATTGAGCGACTCTTCAGTTAACATTAACACTGATGCAAATGAACTAAATGATATAAGTATTCAGGACTGCTGACACATAAATGTAAATGTCCAAAATACTTAGCACACTGAATTATGTGTCTTCCTCCATGCAACGCATAATGAATACAATATTTACATTTGTCACAAAACAATCATATGCATAACTGGCTCAATCAAACATATGCAGAACTAGGATCTAAACTTTGCTGGATCTGAAATTTATGAAAGAGGGGGATTAATAGAGAGGAACATATAAACATATTTTTCAGGCTCCCACTATTTGTACCATCTTCATGTTACAAGAGCCATAACTTTTGTTGTTTGGAAGAGTATACATATTAATGTAAAGAGTTAGTAGCTAGCATTCATATCTTGCGGACTTTCTCGACCTCTCTTTCTATATTCTCTCCAACCTGAGTTTGATTGAGAACTACACTATATCTTGCGGAAAGTGTTAGTAGCTAGCATTCATAATCTTGTATATTCTTAGTTAATAATTCTTTGCACTTGCACTACATGTTTAACTAAAGAGGGGACTATCTCCTATAAATATGTACTCACAACCATAAATGAAGTGTCCCCAATGAGATGAGCTCCATGCTGAACAATAACAAAAACTTGAAGCAAGTGACATGGAATTTACTTTGGTGAACCAACTTGCACAAAATTTAGAGCTTAATACAGTTAATTATGCTCAAGTCTATCAAGATAAATGTACAAGGTAAAAATCCCTCTCAGGCTTGCATAGTAGTCAAAACACGCATTTTAGCTTCCATCAAAAAGTAACTACATTCTGATTCAACAACTTATTCAACAAAACTGTCAAGGAGTTTGACTATACCATACATGCAAAACATAGACAAGGATTGTGGAAGAAAATCATTCAAATTGCAGATGTTCAGTTAAGCCATTCTCCAGTAAAAAAAGGGCATAATGTAGAAAATTACCTGCATGCCCACATAAAGAACAAGTGAATTGATCAGAGGAACATTGTAACGAGTTCCTACTAGGTTTGCTTCATTCTGAGGAAGCAGCAGTCACAAGAAATAATTTCCTCATTATTATAAGACAGACTACTGAGAACTTAGATGATAGGACTGCACAAGTTCTGATAAATTATACCTTCATATACGCATCGATATCAAACTTAATCTGCTTTTCTTTCAGAGTACCATCGACATCTGCTAGAATTCAAGGGGGCTGGCTGATTTCAGCTAGTAGATCTATCTATTGTTGGATACAACACAAACTTCAACAATTGAACAGTCATCTTTTATCAATAAATTAAAACATAATAGCTTGAAAGCTCAAAGAACAAATCAATCTGTAATCAACTTTAAGTTGGGAGTCGATGGATTAGGAAGTCTCATATTGCGTGGAAAAGCACTGAGAATAACATTTCGCATTTGGCCGCAACTAGGAGGGATCATATCACAAAAACTAAAGTGATAGTCACATAGAAACTCAGGAAAGTCATGCAGCAGTACCAGTAACACCCTCATAGTGCCTCTGTTCAAAAATTGGACCTGAATATATATCAGTAAACCATTATAAAAATAAGCACCTGAAATTCTAAGGTTAAGAAACAATAACAAAGTAGGCAGCAAACTGAACTAGCTCTCCAAGCTCTGCATTCCTCAAATATGGCTCCAAGAATTTGAACAAATCAACAAGTAAACGCTGGAAGTGTGGCCAACCCTTTGGAGTGCTACTAATGAGAAGTTTTGGCATGAAACTTCTGTGGCTTACCAACTCGAGCCAAGCAAAGCTGAAAATAACTTCTAATCTTGATAATTACAGGACAAAGAACATACTACATAACTACGTAGATACTATTATCCCAGATCGAACAACCAGCACAGGTACACAGTACAACATTTGATGCCTATAGATAGCTAAATCTGCCACCACAATAAACTTAGGAAAAAATCGTAAGTGATTCTTGCATATGTTTATTAGTTACAAAATATTTCAGCAAAAGTTGTATTATGAATCATGACTTCAAGCAAAGATACAAAATTATAGCAGACAATGATCATATCGCCAATGGAATCATGACTTCAAGCAAAGATCTAAACCATTATATCCTTAAACTCATGGAGGATTGCAGACATTATCCAACTCTAGTTTGTTCATTGGAATAATAAACAAGAATGCACTTATTCAAATGCAATCTAAGGTTAGCAAGCAAAGGCCTCAAACAATGTTTTCTTTTTCTTCTTTTTTTTTTGTTTCCTCCGGCAAAGACCTAAACATCATCTCTTTCTCTCCAGCTTCCATTCCTTTCTCAAACTACAATCTTTAAAACAGCATCCCCGACCTTTCTCTAGGAAGTGCCTCACATGCCCACCAGCAAAGCTTAGATTCTCCAAAAGTCAATGATAAATCATAATGCTAAATGAAAGCAAGAAATGAGAGAGGAATTAACTGCCCAGTGGCGTTCAGACTTTTACTTTTAGATGAATCAAACATCAAAAAGTATACTTCTTCCCAACAAATGAAGTAGCCATCACCCACGAACCGCCACTAACGAATTGCCTTTCGGTGCAAACATATTTAAGTATCAAAACAACCACTCCCACCTCTGTAGCAAATTTTTGGGGTTTGTTATTCAGTACTGTAGCCTCGTCTTCTAGGACGAAAACCACACAGGGTCTATCAAATATGAGATAAATCACACATGTACTAGGACATACAGATGGTACTTATATAGACAGGGAGCCAATTCCGGAGGGGTGGCCCCTGTCTAGTTTGCAGGAATTGTACTGTGTCCAATATTGCATCAAATACAACATGAGACTAGATATCTGAACTCAGGTTTCAGATTATAGAGGCAAGGCTCTATATTACTGGACACACGAGACTGGATGATATCTGAACCATTACTGTGTCCAATGTGCATCATTTTTGTGAATGCCCTTACCGTGTCGTGTTGTATATGTGTCCGTGCAACATAACAACTGATTCAGCAAGGAGATTCAATAAAATTAATATTTAAAACTGATAGAACATAAAGTCTCATGATATGTGAATCATATGCATCAAGAAACAAGTCAGCATCATCAAGGCACTTGACTTTAATACTTTCTGGAAAAAAATGCTCTAAATTGATCGCAATGTTGTATGGATGCTAGACCTCCAGCAGAGCAGCTAGCTAGAAGTGCCAGGAAATAGTGTTTCATGATATCACTATGAAATCTAAAACCTTGATAAAAAGAATTAAGAAAATAGTAGAAGGTTTACCTGGTCCGCATCTTGCATTCCCTTTGACAATAGATCTCCCTAGCAACTATTCTGGTATCTGACCCATCACCCACGTCTTATAAGAGAGATGTAAAACACAAAAAGAACAAATACTTAAAAAGTCACAATTTCTACCTTCTCATAAGCAAGAGCGCAGACAAGAAAGAAATAAACACACATGTTATTGCAGATCTTTACTGACTTGTGAAGTGGATATTCACAAGCTAAAATAAGTATGGTACCTGTGAACTTCCTAATGCAATTGGACTACACAAAAGGTTACCACCAAGCAACATGTTTAAAAGCCTTCTTTATAGGAAGACCTGTCATATACTATATAATTTTCAAGCCATAGATTGGATACTGTGCATCAGTGAGAAAAGGATTTGAATAGTGAAAATTGTTGGGAAATGAACCAAATTTAGAAAAAAAAAATTAAGTGTGATTTCCTGCAAGTGTAATAGGAGCATAAAATAAGACACCTAGCCATAATGTTGTATTAGGACAAACCATACATATGCAATCACAAAATGGTGTCAAGAACAGATTATGTATTTCACAAATTAGGATAAAGGCAATCTGTATACAATGTATATATATATATATATATATATATATATATATATATATATATATATTTTGGATAAAGGCAATCTGTATATATATATATATATATATATATATATATATATATATATATATATATATATATCACAATGGTTGTCTAAGTTTATACTCCTAGAAGTGACATTAAAATGAAAATGCAACAAAAATAACAAGATATGTCAAAAAAAAAAAAAATCAATTTGTCCAATTTAGGAAACAATATCATCCGGGTAAACAAAGATCACAATGTAATAGCTATAGTTGGAATTGTAAGTAAAAAGAGGATAAAAGAAAATATATGTATGGTCAACAGAAAACATGTCATTTAGGAACACAAAGTAAAGGCCTATTTTTGGTAATCAATAGTTGAAAATGAACCAGTTGTCATTCTTCCGCTGTTCCCTGCAGTGATGTGGTACAACCATCACACTGATATCCAATATCATCGACATGCTTTCCGGTGACACTTTTAACATCCTTAGAGAATGGAAGAAATGATCGCGTAGGATCCTTTCCATTTTTAAGCAATTGTATATCTGATTGAAAATTAGCGAAAGCAACAACAGCCATTTGGGATCCAAAAAAGCAAGATAAATCAAATAAAATTGATCACAACCACATTAATGCACACATATTGTGAGCAAAGGTTCTCTGTTTTGTCAATAAGAAGTTCAATATTCTCCCCTCGATCCATAACCAGAAATAGACAAGAGAAGTAAAATGTGGAAGGAGCTTTGTCCAAGATTGCTGACCTCTTCAGGATGATCCACACAATACTGCATGTGTTCTTGATAAAATCATAGAATCCACAGTTCTTGCATCATGTATAGGGCATACACAAATTCTTCTGAAAGAATGCTACAAGAGTATATATTATCAAGTTAAGATACATCCCAGATATCACACATCTAAGAGACTTTATACTTTCTGGAGATAAACATTGTGTGTTAGTGCATGAAAAGGAATACCACAACTAAATGGTTTGCAAGAACAAATTTCTAATATTGGGAATCTAGATCATTTTCAAAATTTTGTTCCTTTTCAAAGTAAACACTATTTTGAAATAAATTATAGAAAAGGTTAGTTCAAGCTTGTAATAGAAAACATACCAATATACGAGTTGATTCTGGGGACAAAGGTGTTCCTTCTTCATGCACAACAAAGTCAGAAACTAACTCTACAACACCTGCACTCCAAAGAAATAAAATAATTTTTACTTTTCAGAAGATTAACACTATAATTTACTTTAACCAATTGGTATAAGATTGCCAAATAGCAGAGAAAGTTTTGATCAGGCTAACATACATTCCCTGTTTGCGGAGAAAATTTTCTATTCCATGTGGGGAATTGTTCCTGGGGACCCTCCAATTCATGTGTGAATTGTTCTTCTCTATGACTTCATAGATAAGGTTCTCTAGTACATAGCAGCCTTCCTTTCCTTGCTAGGTCTTTTTATTATGTCAACATCATCAGTACTGCCTTGCTTATTTCCACAAAAGAAACTGATCCTCCTACTTGATCTATGAAGGAAGTTAGTAACACTATTTACTCTCCATTGCATATACTGATTGTATGAATTCGTAAATAGGATACCAAAACTTCCCTTCATACATCATTCCCAATCCTGCTTTATTTTTCTCTTTAAGGTTCTATATTATGCTTTTCCTTTCATGTTTGTAATGTTCATATTCTCCATGTTGTATTATGGCGGACAACTTGATCATTGAATTTGTTTGATACATGATATCTACTTTTTTGTCCCTGTTTAGTTCATGAGAACCTCTTGTGTAGTATGGTAGAACTCCATCTGTAGTTCTATTTTATGAGAACAAGGAAGCCCTAAATTAGGATCACCTGATCCAGTACTCAGCTGATCAAATATTATCAGTTTTCGATGAATATGTCTTCTGATATCCGCTCACTTAAAATAGTCATGGATATAGTAAAACTTTTGGTACCCAATTCATATTCATAGTAGTATTTGCTACAAGCGAGCAGAATAAGGATAAACGAGTAGCAAACAATTTTGAGCCCTAAATTGATCCTTATGTCTTTAGTTAGACTTTTCAAATCAAAGGTAGCTTTTGGAGCTTGAGCTAAGGAGCATCACCATTATATTTTTCATATGATTGCCTCAGATTATATCCTTTAATAAAAAAGTCTTCACATTAGGATAAAAGTTGAGAAATAAAGACACTAAAAAAATGATTTGCTTTTCTAGTGTCGTATCCATGTCTGGCACTACCACACACGACACATACACTCCACAATACACTAGGACACTACCGGACACCAAGTCTGACACTACCGGGCACGACACAAAAATAAGGGGAAATAATCATCTTTCAACTGAAATCAGGATTTTCTTTTCTTCAAGGTCAAACCTTTCATTGCTCGCGAATGAAGAAAGAATACTTGTATATATTCGGAACGACGAGGAGCTTGGGCATGAGGTGGTTGCGAAAACAATAATGCTAAGTTTACTACCAATACTTTACAACCGGCCATGTGGCCGGTTGTAACCCCTTGGTTATAGGGGTTGTAGGTATAGCATTTCTCTTACGAAAATGCCCGGGAGCGACCTTCACCGTCTCCCCATTTTTCCCAATTTGTCGATCGTCTGCAAAATTTTTAAAAAATGATAAATTGGAAGAGGGAGAGCAGGAAATCATGGGGTTAGGGTTTGGAAATGGGAACTTACTGTGGTGAGGATGCTCGACATTCCTATAGCGGAGACCAGGGGGCTAGGATTTGGAAATACTCAGTAGTATATATTGCCAAGGCAAGGCATGAAATGTATCGAGTAGAAGACATTGCTGACATGGGTGACGGTGCCGGCCTGTTCTGCCACCGCCTAGACCCAGTCGGGATCGTAATAGCCCAGGGAGTCGACGACGATCCCGAACGCCATGTCAAGGAACTCCTTCCCGTCAATGTCGTACATCTTGCATCCCTGGAGAAATTAGGGTTTTGTCGAAGTCGGAACTGATAGAGGAAGACATTGAGTAGGAGAATGAAGAGGAGACAGAGAAGAAGAGGAGAAATTTTGTTTTCAAATGAGAGAGAGAGAACAGTAATAAAAGGGTTCGAAGGAGAGGGAAAAATTTTGTGAATGAAAAATGTGTTTCAGAATTTGAAAACTTTAGAAATACATTTTCCAACATAGGCATATGTTGTCAAATGTATGGTATCATTCTGCGACACACATGCTAATATTGCCAAATATATGGTGTCATTCTGCGACACACAGAAACATGTCGCCAAATGTAAAGTATCGTTCTGCTAGTAAATTTTTAGAGATTTTGCGACATACTAAAACTCATGTCGCCAATACATGTAAAAAAATAGCTTTCAGGGACATGGAAGACCTTATGTCGCTAAAACATGTTCCTAAAAATGCAATTTCTTGTCGTGTTATCAATATAATGTTTTACTTTTTTCGTATCACATACTTCCTTCTTAAGTTGATCCTCTCAGTCGAAGAGCTTTATAGCTTTGCCATTTAAAAAGTTAACATTGTGATTTAAGGTTGTGAAGAAGCCTACAAAAGTTTTCCTATGTAGAATGACCTATGTGTTCCAAATAATTATACAACTGGGGTATGAAAAGATGTAAAGGAATAAATTTTCTGAATTACTTGAGCACATTTTTCTGCATTCCATCAACAAAGATAACCAATAGACAAGTTTATACCATAAATATATAATATATGTACGATGGTAATCAGTTCACACATGTCAAGCATCTCATAAATTAAATGTTCTTTAACAAACGTATCCTGAAAAAGATGAAGTTTTTTTGCATGGATTAATTTGGAAATGATCCACCAATCTGCTTCAAGTTTTAGGGGCATCAATACTGCTTCCTCTATATAATTCCTCTGAAATAGGTTGGTCCCCATGCTTTTAGGAGAGCCATCAATCGGTACTTAGTATAGTAAGAAGAAAGTTGAGAATATCAATCAAGAACATCAGTGTTTGTCAAAGATTAAAAGACAACACTTAGGCTGGTCAAGTGGGGATCATCCCTCCATCTTAGACTTGAAATCATTTAACCTATAATTTGAAGTGTAGGCCGATACAGATACGATACGACTGATACCGATATATTTTGGCTTTTCCTAATCTGATATTGTCGCTACCGATACTAACTGATTGTGATGTTGGGAGTCTCTTTCCCAGTCAATTCAGCAAATATAATTGAATAAAAAGCCAATCATCAAGGGTGTAAAATTATAGTAAGTTGTAAAAGCAAGAAAACTTATTTATCTCAATAATTAAACTTTAGAAATTCGAATAGTTGTTAGATATTTTTAATGATTCATTATTTTAATATATGCCATAATGCAAGCTAAAGCAGCATTTTAAAGAGTAAAATAGAGGTTGAGGAGTCAGATTTTTTTACAAGAATAAATATTAGAATGAGCAAGAAGCTATTAATATATTATGATTGTCTTTCGAAGCCGTGGAAGGGATGGTTTTCAGCACATGACATATCCATTTAATCTTGAGATGCTACCAAGTGAGGTATCGACCTAATAAGACCAACATTTATCATTCCTATAAATATTCTAAATATAAATTTATAACATTGTCTAAACGTTGTGAAATACACATCTTTTTACAATATTTTATAAAAGTTGTTAGATATAACCATTTTACAATGTTTCTTAAACATTGTAAAATGATATGACATATACAACGTTTATATAAAGTGGTAAAATAAAATTAATTTTACAACATCAAACAAACATTGTAAAATATAAACAAATTGCAACATTTGATAAACGTTGTTGGACATTTTTATTATATTTTAAGTACATTGTCAAAATAAATATCTTTGACAACTTTACATAACTGTTGTCAAAATTAATAAATATTACAATGTTAATAAAATGTTGTTAAAGCCAGTAGTACACAACTTTTGTGAATGACCATTGTAGAAGCCTTAACGTTTGAATATAAAACGTTGTTTGTACATGTATTTTACAATGTTTTTACTATAAAGGTTGTAGAAGACCCCCCTTTTTAACAACGTTTTTAGGAAGTGTTGTAGATGGAACGTTGTAAAAAGGGTTTTTTTCTTGTAGTGAATCTATTTTCTTTGTCAAAGTAGTTGTGGTGATCTGGATTGGATTGGTGAGAAGTTTGTATGGAGTATGTATCTGCTTATTCTATTAGTGGAGGCTTTTCAGGGTTGGATTCAGATCGTCCTATGGTTTTTCTCGCAAGATTTTTTTCACGTCAAACTGTGTTTAGGTTTTGGCTCTTGTGTGATTTTGGCAATTTTATTTTCTGCATCTTTTTTTGGTTCTTTTGTAGGATCTTTGGGGTAACGATTTACGCGTTTCATTCCCAACAGGTATCAGAGCCAGGTTGGTTCTGTTGTACCAACAGAGTGGTATCAGTACAAGGTTGGTTTTGCTGATGTACTAACATAGTGGTATCAGAGTCAAGTTGGTTCTACTGATACCAACAGAGCGGTATCATAGCTTTGGATTCAAAGTATCGGGTGTTAGAGTTGACAATCGAGCCAAAGAGGAGATGAACGCGAATTCAGTGCGCATGGTAAACCTAAACGGTTCCAATTGCCACTTTTGACGAAGTAAGATGAAGGATATGTTGTTTGTCAGTAAGTTGTACCTTTCGGTATTTGCTTCCGAGAAGTCCATTAAGAAATTCGATGAGGATTGAAAGTTCGAGTATATTCCGATGTGCGAATATATCAGGTAGTTCGTTGACGAGAATGTGTACAATCATATTATCAATATTAAGCATACGAGAACATTTTAGGAGAAGCTGAAATCCTTGTACGTAGAAGACCGGTGTAAACAAGTCCTCGATCCTATAGATGATAGATCTAGGGTACAAGGATGATACGTCTGTTAAAGATCACCTGAATAAGTTTCAAGAGGTGATTGACCAGTTATCCTCTATTGGAGTTAAGTTCGAAGACAAAGTTCAGGAATTGTGGTTGCATTATACATTTTCACATTCGTTGGATATCATACGAGTGTCCATAATCGCTTTCTCTCCCGAAGACGTGGTTAGTCTGGAGTTCGCCAAGAGGGGATGTTATTAAAGAGATGTGAAGAAAATCTCAGGACACTTTGTCTATATCTCATCCAGAAACGCTTATTTCAAAGAGCCGTAACAAGAGTAAAAGCATGGGTTCAGACCTAATTGATGACACCCTGAATGTCGTTCAGATGTTGTGCCACCGATGAACCCTCCATGTACTTCGAGTTGACGAGTTGGTTAATAAGAAACGCCACGTTGCCATCCATCTTTCGTTCGTATAGCGAATGCAGCTTATCCCACAATATTTTTTTGAACTCTTATGGACATGTGGTGAAACACCTAATCGTCTAGCCATTTGCGGATGAATTCAACGACTTTTTGATCCAGTCGGTTCCAGTCATCAGCAGACTTGTCCGATGGCTCTGTGTTGTCACCCTCCAACTGAAATGCCCTATTCCCGTAGGAGCGATCGTCCTCGCTAAGGCGTGATGCCGTACTAGTCTAGATCTGCTCGTACAAGGCAGGTTCCATAACGGTCGATTACAGCGGCAGCGACGGGATCGTCGTACAGAAGCTCCAAGCAGATACATTGAACATACAACGGAAATCTAGAACAAGAACACAAGTTATACAAAAAAACTCTTTATTGATATTGAACATTTGATTACAAGGGCGCAAGGCCAATATTACAAGTCTCTCAAGCTCTCTTTTCTCTCTTATTACAAGTCACTCTGCTCTCTCTCATTTCTCAATACAAGCTTCAAGGCGGCAAGTGCCGGATTCTTCGGGATGGCGACGTTCATACATTATGTCCTGTATAAGTCTTAACTCCATGCGACTGCGCGCTTCGAACAGTCAAGGAAACTCCATGCCTCGACGCATCCAAACGAGCTCCGCGCTATCGGCTTCTACCTGTTCCTGCACATGAAAACTGTGTGGATGTCAGTACTCAACTGTACTGGTGGAGTGAGCTCCTCGCCCACCCATATAAAACCGACACGTTGATTTACTTTGTGCAATGCAAGTCCCTTTTGGTTGTCTTTCTAGTCTTTCCTTAGGATCTGTTTTAGGACATTGACGTCTGACTGACTCGTTGAGATACGACGTAGTCGCGCTATCATGATGTCATGAATTATGATTGAGGCGGTGCCTCATCGCTTAGTTACTTGACTAAATTTCGACCTGGAGCGGCATGGTCGTGCCATGACTTTTACTTATCTCGTATACCGCTAAGCCACTCTCGTTGCAACGACGCCAAAGGGATGACTTGTGCAGTTCGTGCCTCTAGACCTTGCCTAGACTTGTTCGTGCTTCAAGATTGAGGACGTGCCTTGCAACTCAACATGACTTAACCTAGCGCGGCACCATCCAGCGCTAATCCTTTAACCTAGCGCGGCACCATCCGGTGCTAATCCTAACTTATACTCAAATGCCACTTATCAATTGATACCATATCCCATACCGTGCTTACACTTCCTTTGATTCGACCAACACCGTGCATGCGGATTCGCCGCTTAGCACGCCAACTTATCTATATGAAAGTCACTGGCAATCCAAGCCATTTGGACATAGCTCAGGTATAGGATGGGCGCTCAATGCAGGTAGCTAGCCCCATGACGGCCCACCGAATACCCACGCGGTACCATCCAGCGTTGCTATAACGTCTTCCCCCCAGGTCGATTGGCCTGCGGTCCCATATCGTTATAATTCTAGTCGAGGAAGAAATCCTTGTCGACAAGTTGTCCATGACCATGCACCTACGAGACCTCTAGACTCACGTAAATGCATGACCTAATTTATGGTATAACACCACTGTACTTAGCAACTCGTGCTCAGAACTTGAGCAAAACGTGCTCATTCCATGCAAAACGTGCATTGGAACCGCGTGATGCAAAGCGTGCATCCATAGAGACTCCCAAAACGTGGGATCGCCTCGGCGCCAAACGGTCGCGTGGACTTTCTATTCTTTGAGACCCATGGAATTGCTATTGCATAGCCTTCCAACTTAACCTGAACGAAACGTATTCCTTAAGTGTCATAGACCGTGGCTAACTTTACCTCGTGCCGACCGTGGCTTGTTGTAGCTTCCCTTCCCGAAATTTTTTTTGAAATATTTTTATTATTTATTTGATTTAAATGGTGATTTTTAGAATTTTATAAATAATTAATTAGTTAGTTATTACGGTAGAAGACTTTAGCCATGTTTGAGTTATGAAATTAAGGCTGTCAATGGATAGTCGAAAATTCGAATCCGATTCGATTCCGTATCCAAATTTTCGGATATTATTCAAAATTTCGGATATCGAATTCGGATGTTCGAATTTTTTTCGGATGTTATTTCTTTTCGGATACGAATTCGGATATTATGATATTCAAATCCGTTAATATCCGATCCGATTATAAATTATTAATTTCGGATATCCAAAATTATATATATATATATATATATATATATATATATATATATATATATCACAACAGAAGGTGAAAGGATTTTATTCTTAAAGTTACTTTCCTGTTGTTCAATCTGACCGAATGACTTTTCATCTCCTACTTTTTACCGTTATATTTATTATAATATAATGCATACACAATAGTAATACATATTAATTACAATGTACATTAGAAGACGGAAGGGTTGGCTGTTAGAAAACTGGTCGGGTGATATTTTATATTAACTATTCTTTATTACTCTCCAACTTACTCCACTTTCCAAGTCCTTGAGAAGATGAATGGGTTGGATGGGTCACAGACACTCACGGTGACATTTTTCAATGGAAGATGAAACAGTGTTGGGTCAAAGTAATTTTATCAGTTACTCTCCAACTCCATTCTCCATCATACTTAGAAATTTCATCTTCTACTCTCCTCATATTTGGAGTTCTCCAACCGATTACTCATCCAGACTCCAATCTCTACTCTGGGTGGGAGCAAAAATGGTGAAAAAAAATAAAATAAATTTTTTTCCTGCAAAATTTTGCATTAGATTTATCATTTATATTTTTAGAATAGTTTGATGGTTATGACGAATTATTTGTCTTATATTTTAGTTTCTTTTGGAGATAAGCAAAATAAGCTTTTTCGGAACACGATTAGATTATATTCATATTTGTAGCATAAATTTATGGTTACGGTGAATAATTTGGTTATTGTTTTGGTCTTCTACTTATTAAATTTTAATTTGGTTATCTCCATTTTTTATGAATATGTTATGGATTGTAAAGTTATCATAGTTTATCAAATTTTGAATGATTTTGGATTTCGGACAATAAATAAAATTTTAATATTTTAGATTTCGGATATTCGGATAGCAATAAAACGCCAAGTAGATTCATTTTTTTTACTTATCGGATTGAATCAGATTTTATCCGATATCCGTTAAACTATACGGATACGGATTCGGAGTGCAAAACAGATATCCGTTCGGATATCGGATCGGATTCAGAGTGAAAAACAGATATCCGTTCGGATATCGGATCGAATCGGATTCGGATATTGTAAAAAAATTCGGATACGAATACGGATATTGTCCTATCCGTACCGATAGGCATCCGTTGACACCCCTATATGAAATACATGACAACTAGGAACCATGGCACGGGTAGTACAGTAGCGTGCTTTGACTAGTGTTTAGCCATGGTAGGGGAGTGCCAAGCCATAGCAGTGCCCGAACTAGGTAAACTAGGCCAAGTTACGACTTAACCACTATAGATAATTAAATTGTTATTTATTAATATTATTGAACTTATTAATTGACCCGGTTGTACCAAACCAGTCCGGACTGGACTCTAACTGAGCACAAGTCCATGTAAGCATGTAGAAAGACCAAAGACGGCCATATAGACATTTTATGTGTGTACAAATATTTTTTATTTATTTTTAGGACTTGACAAATATTTTCTAAATATTTAATAGTTTATTATTAACATTTAAATAGTGTTTTAGAACATTTGTACGAATTTCTAGGACTAAATAAAGATGGGGCATGGTATGGTCACCAAAAACTCTTATTGGTCACTTTAGTTGGTTATTATTATTATTATTATTATTATTATTATTATTATTATTATTATTCTTAAATAATATCGTTTGTAACCATTTATTCTGATAATTCATTATCAAATGAATTATGTATACATATATGCATATTTTTATAAACGGTGTACAAGGATAATATTGATATTTTATTTAGACTTATGGAAATTATTTGAGAGCATATAGGGATACATATAGTTAGTTAGAGAGAGTTAGAGAGAGAGAAAGAGAGAGACATATTCATATGTGTGTAAAATGGTAATATATATATATAAAGAGATTAAACTATAAATATATAAACTATATATATATATATATATATATATATATATATATATATATATATATAATGTGGTGTGGAGGTGCACATGTGTGTGCCATGTGGGATTATTTTTCTAATGAAAAAAAGGCTGAATCAACAATTGAAAGCATTCATGCTTTTTATTTGCTTATATATATATATATATATATATATATATATATATATATATATATATATATATATATATATATATATATATAAAGGAAGAAAACAAATAACCAACCAAAACCCCACAGCCCGCACAGGAGGCCATCCCTCACCCGAGCCCAACTCCTGAGCCCAAAACCCTGGACTAACACATATCCGCTCCATCACTCCCCATGTAAGTACAATTATGTAGCAGCAATAGGGAGGATTAAAAAAAAAAAAAAAAAAACCCTAACCCTGACCTCAACTTATTTTCCACCGCCGCTACCACGATGGTCCACCGCATCTGACCCCACACACTTCGTCTTCGTGCCGACCCCAGCGATGTCCCGTACGAGACCCGATGCCGCCACGGCGAACGCCTGCGCGCGGAGCATCAAACCATCGGACCGAAGCTTCTCCGCCTTGGAACCAACCGACTTGTCAAGCGCCGTCTCCCTTCACCCTCGCCGCTAGCGCCGACACCTGCGATGTCGTACAACCAACCGTGCGCCGACTTCCGTCGGGGCAGTCACGCTGCCACTACACGTCTCGACCGACCGGAGAGCTTGTCGAGATTTCTATGTCGCGCGGGATGCGTCGAGCCGCCACCAGTTTGTCGTCGACCACGATTGCGACATCATTCTCGGCCACCTAGGCTCTCCAACCGGACCAACCATTCGCTGCCGTCTACTACTGTGCGGACCTTAGCCGAACGGCCTAGCCTCTCCGCGTAGGAGATGACCTCTACACCAAGCACAGCGATCTACCCGTGCCATCCTACTGATTGGAAGAGCGATGCATGCACCAACCTTGCTCGATGCAACTACCGGAGACACGTGTCTACTGGAGCCATGTGTCTCGTCCGCTCTCTCTTGAAGCCTTGCTGTTTCGATTGCATAAGGAAAGAAGGAATTAATAAGAAGAATAAAGACATAATGAAAGAACAAGAGAGATGGTTGTCTGCGGTTTAGGGCCACCCAAATTCATAATGAAGAAGAAGTTGGAAAAAGAATAGCTAATGAGTAGTAAAGAAGCAGCAAAACCACTTCTTCAAATTGTCCACACTAGCATGCAGCATGCAGGCATAATTAAGGTAATTTCCACTTGGACCCATTATTATTTAGTAAATCGCAATTTAGCCATTTTTATATATTAAAGGATAACACCTTATAGATAGTTATTTCTTGTCACTATATAATATATCAACTCTTATATAACCTAAATTATACTAGAGGATTAACCGATTACTTGGCAATACAACGATGTTAACATATTTTTGGAAAATATTTAGGCTTGACCATACCATGGTAATCGCAACTCCAGCAGGCAGT
The DNA here is from genome assembly GCA_029216955.1 of Iris pallida. Lineage (NCBI taxonomy): Eukaryota > Viridiplantae > Streptophyta > Magnoliopsida > Asparagales > Iridaceae > Iris > Iris pallida. Next base: position 1,162,094 of record JANAVB010003599.1, on the reverse strand, counting down.
GAGAGGGACTCAAGGCAAGTATACCTTGCCAACTTGTACAATATAAATTATATGTATGTTCATTATCTCGCTGCTGTTCTTTTCCTTACATTCGTAATTGCTTTATTCCATGTCTAGTACACTCATCCTGTTATAGTTTTACTTTACATGTTTCTAGTTGTCTGCACATTCTTGTTCCTTTCTGTTATAATATTTCTATCTGTTACACTGTGTTACTTTCATATGTATTCCTTGCTAGAGTCGTCTAGTCCTACACCACGATTCCCTCAACTTGATTATAACTTGACTTGACTTGACATGACTTGAGTAGGACTTGACTTTGACATTCTATAGATTGTAAGTACTTACCTTGACTACGGTCTATATGATTTTTATACGAGGATTGGCTACCGTCTTGGTTGTGAGTGCTTACCTTGACTGCGATTGAGACACTATAGATTGTGAGTGCTTGCCTTGACTGCAGTCTATAGCTTTGACCTATTAGCCATTTCTAGTATGGCATACCGGTGTCTTAGGATCATTGTGTTTAGATCTTGTGTCTTAGTTCATTTTGTCTCGTTGGATATCCTTGATTGCTCCTTACTTCTTTGTATATTTGTACTGTTACATGTTGGCTTGTATATTATGTATCTTGCTAGTCCTCTGAGGACCTGATGATCTCTTCAGGTTTAGCGACTACATGGAGTTAGTTAGCAGAGCGGGATGGTAGAGGATTGCGATGTATAATACAGGTATTTGCTTGTGATATTTCTTTATTATCTTCTCGTGCGTTATATTCCCTGACATGATATATTCTGCTTATTTTATAGACTCGTATCATACTTGGAGTCTAATCGGACAATATGCCAGTGGACTGCACACCATGACCCATACTTGTTCATTCTTGTTTTACATGATTCTTGTGGATTGAGATATAGTTTAGATTAGACATGATATCATGATCTTGACAGCTTATACATACTCGAGTCGGGCTGGAGTCCGCTCGATACGTAGCTGGCTTGCTCACGCTCTCGTGCCCCAAAAAGCGGGTGCGGGTCGTGACACTCGTGCCTTAGACAGACAATATTCTCTAGGCGACACTACCGCTCAAGTCACATACTTTGTATGACGAGCCTTGTGATTGTGGGACTATGTGACTTGACAACCGTAGAAAGAGCGGGACTGTGCTTGCTATGACTTCGATAGCTTAGCATAACTCTTATCTAACTTATTCGATAACGACTTGACGAGCAAAGGCTATGTCCAGTTTTGCATCATAGAAATGTGCCGTGCACGCGTTCAACTTGAACAACCAAGTTCTTTGAGTGCCCATACTTAAGCCATAAGCCGTGCAATACGACTTAAACCACGAAACGAACAAAGGCTACGCCGAGCCTTGGACGACAAGACCGTGCATGCTTTATGAAGCATTCATGCGGACGACGCCTATGACTTAGGCTGCGTTCCTTACTTCTTGGCAACTTAGGCCGACACTCCTTCTCCCAAGCCACGGGATGAAGGATCGAGTGTCACATTTGAAAGCACGCTGAGCAACTCTACTAAGACGACCGTAGGATCTTTTTCCATGTTCTAACACACCGACCCATCGGGATTATTCCCTTAGCTATGTGAATGCGTCTCTTTTATTATCAAGCCTAACTTGTGCAAGTTGAAAACATGCGATTTATTAAGTGAAGGTTAAGATGAAGCAAGTTCACCGAAACTACCCCACCTGAAAGAGGAGTCGCCTCGATCGAGCAGGTCTTCGAGCAGCCGTTGCAAGGCTAAGTCTAACGATGTCGGCGTTTTTATTCCTCCGATTGACTGAGCGGGATGGGGCACTATAACATACACCACTCAGAACAAGTCTCGTCCTCGAGACTTTCCTGAAGCAAGCCATCCTACCGTTTCTATGACTTAGTCTATATCGTCCCTAGACACGGGACTATAACGGTTACGTGAGGTACGCCATAATTTATCGTACGCAAGTCATATACCGAGACTACCTTTCTCGTTCGCGTGCAACTAGACATACTTATTTGCCGCTATGTTAGGTTCCTCACATCGCTAAGTCTGGATCGTGCATACACTCAAAGCGTCCCCCGAATGCATACATTCAACCAGGCATTGCGATAGCAAGACCTTCGAGTTTATTGTATCGCTGAGCCTGGATCGTGTACATATTCGAAGCGTCCCCCGAACACATACATTTCAACCAGGCCTTGCGATAACGCACACCCCCAGTTTTCACGTCCTAACTCTAAGTCTTGTTGTCCCAGGTCTATCTTCATCTGAACGATACTCTAAAGTTGGTCGTACCGGTTCAATCACTTGGCGCAGGGTCGTCTGCCAATCTTCTAGGTCAGTTCACACGGTCATAGTCTATTGTCAGGATTGGAATCATAGTTCCCCAACAACAATGCCTACACTAACCCCAATCCTAGGGTCAAACTAAACTTGATAATACGGGGTTTTCTACCCAAGCTTGCTTCACTAACATCGAGCAATGATCATTCACTATCGTTATGATATCCGTCGTGCTAGAATCGAATTCGTTCAACTCTCCGATTTGCATAGTCTACCTCTTCCAAATATTTTTGATATTATTCACCTATCTGTCCTAGCCAATTCGTGCATTCGATCACAACGTCGCCTAACACAATAATTTGTCGCGCCCCAATCTCACGCAAGTCCGATTACCTGCGTTGGACATGAATCACCATGCCACGTTCCCACAGGATAGTCGTACTCATTGGAGCGAAACTTTTGTTTGAGTCTAGACTAATTCATTCTCGATACGCGGGTTGGACCTACTCAATCCTCGAATTCACTCATCAAGTACACTGAATCATCCTCAAATCCACCTTTGCATCAAACCACAAATCGAAGCAATCAACTTGCCATGCTGCGCAAGTTCGATCACTCATGCTGTATGAATCACCATACCAGCGCTTACGCGGAATGATCGCCCGAATCCGACGTGACGCATGTGCGAGGCTGGAGTTGCACTCGCCTAAGACAAGAATGTCGATGTCGTGGTTATCATCGAAAAAATCACAACACTTTTGTTTGTCATCCACGATAATCTACGCGTCATTCATTCAACCAAAATCCTCGAGCCAAGGTCTATCTTTTCTCGACACGTTTCAACATTCGAGTACAACATCCTTCGGAACAATGACATTTTACACGCTCGTCATTCCTCGAATCAGAGTACCCCCGAGTCATTGCACATCAATCTTTGATATGCCTTAATACCATCGATGATGTACATAACTTGATGATCTTCCTTTGCGTCGAACTCCGAGTCGTACGACAGACGTTATTGTCTGAGTTGGATATTCCACAATCTCCTCGATATTCAAGATCAAGCTCGATTACTATTCCTCAAGCTAGTTCAAGATCGTTATCCAAAACTCAAGCCATATTCCATTTGATTAAGCCCGAAATCTATGTACGATTCACTAGATTTCTTCGATCAAGACATTCCACTACTAAAATCTGTCAAATCAGCGATGCCGCAGGACGTCGCTAACTAGGGAAAATACGTTGCTAATTTTAATTAGCGACGTATTTAGCAACGTTTGGACGTAGTCGCGATTTACCTAGTCGCTAAACAACACGACGTCGCAATACGTCGCTATTGCGACGACACTTAGCGACGCATCCGCGTCGCTAATTCAGCGACTACCAGCGACGTAAAGCGACTGCAGTTACCGACGTCACCTAGCGACGTTTAGCGACTTTACATACATCGATGCTAACCTGGCTTGAGAGCCAAATGGCGACGTTTTATGACGTTTTTACGTGGCTATAGTACCGACACATAGCGACGTGTAGCGATGTCGTATGTAGCGACGTTTAGTGACGATCAGCGACGGTGTTTATCACAGTTAGCGACGTTCCGATACTTACTTAGCGACGTTAACTTTCGTCGCTGGACGTCGCTAAACGTCGCTGAACGTCGCTAAATTTGGAAAAAAATAAAAAATACAGCATTTGCAGCAGTATCAAACAACACAGCTACACAATCACGAACATCTACAGCATTTGCAGCAGATACACAAAGTATCAAGCAACACAGATACACAATCACGAACACAAATGCGTATCAAACAGCGACGGTGTGTATCACGAACACAAAGTATCAAACAACAAAGTATGAAACAGCGACGATGTGTATCACGAACACAAAGTATTAAACAGCGACGGTGTGTATCACGAACACAAAGTATCAAACAACATAGATACACAATTACGAACATGTTTGAAATACAATCTCATCAATCAACACAGATATATGAAAAATTGTAACAACAATGTCAAACAAAATGCTCCACATAAGAATAATGTATGTATAAACACATAAAAGACCCAACAATGGGCCATCACACAACAATATATATATATGTCGACTACGGCTGATCAGGAGGAGCATCACCGCTCCTGGAAAGAAGGTAAGCATACTGCTCCGGTGTAAGAACCACCGACGACGATGAAGGAGGAGGCAATGCAACAGTTGTAGAAGGAGGCAGTGTAACCGCTGGAGAAGGAGGCAGTGTAACCGCTGGAGATGGGTGCGTCCGCGTCTCCTCTAGGGCTAGCAGTCTGGCGCTGCATTGCTCCATGTAAGCCACTATCCTAGTAACGGTGACGTGAATGGACTCCTGCGTCCCATGTACGTCCCTCACGGTGCGTTCGAGCTCGTCAAAGCGTGCGGTGACCGACGCAGCGTCCCCTTGCGCCTGAGACCCTGGTTGCTCAGAAATCCTCCTCAGCATATCGTCGCAGCTCAGCAATCTGGCGGGCAATGGTATCCTCGACTCGGGACGACTCGGCCTGTGACGACTGTGAATGCGCACTGGCAGAGGGAGCCCTGGATGCCTGCATCACAACAAATGCGCCGTAGGACCCCGTACCGTAGTACATACCTTTATGAAGACCACAAACGGCGGTCTTCCAGAGCTCGTCCTCCGACTGAGACGGAGAGGGCTGCGATGTACCAACCCCTCCCTCTGCCGGTGCACTAGCATTCGCACGCTCACGTAGCCTAACAAACTCGTCCTAGAAATCATTGTGCATCTCTATAAATCAGTACTTACCTAAATTAGCCTAATAAACATCTAAAGTATCTAATTATTATTAACTATATGGTTATCTGTATATTCTTCAAGTTGTGTTAAAAATTAATGAAATCTAAATTAGTACTTACATAGCTCTGAGTAGCCCGGTCGTCGATGAGCTTCCCGTCCTTCCGATGGGTGGCCAGGAAGACGGTCACCATGTTTGCGTCCTCAGCCTTCTGTACCTGCGTGTTTGTTATATTTTATTCTTTACTAAAATAGAAAATTTTATACTCCTACTATCAATAAAATCTTATATATTGTAATAAATTACATTCCAGACGACGGAAATGCTCTGTCATAGGAATCGATCCACCACAGCACTTTCCGGCCCTCGTCCTAGCCGCCTTCGCCTTCTCCGACCGCTCTCTGTACCGGGGCTCCTCAAATCGAGCCCTCATCGTGGTCCACTGGTCAGGCGTGATCCAACACTACAAAAAAAGTAACCTTTGGGGACAACAAAAAACCGTCTTAAAAATTGCAATTACAGTCCCAACAAATATTTGGGAAAGCCTTTGGGACGGGAATGGACGGTCCCATTAGGGTGGCGTGGCAAAAACTTTAGGGACGTATATTGCCGTCCTAATTACTGTTAAAGGACGGTTAGGCAAAACGTCTCAAAAGTTTTCAAATTTATGCTTTTGTGTGACGGTTTATTAATTTGTCCCAAAAAATAAGTTTTTGTAACAGATATATTTCGTCCTAATAAATAAGGGACAAAATTTTAAAAAGTCCCAAAAAAAGTAATTTACTTTTTGTTACAGTACTATAATCGTCCGAAAAACATAACAATTGTTTAAATTATTATGGAATTACTAATTTCCTGTTTATATATAAAATATATAATTGAATTTTATATACAACAAAAATTCATACAGAACTATTTTATTTAATCGCAAATGCATATGGTAGCCGCAACATTAACAAAGCGTAGCCGCAACATTAACAAAGTGATTTCTATAAAACATATTTAAAGGTAATATCCCATTGTTCACAAAATGAAATCCAAGTCTTACATCACTTCGAATGTTCTCCCATCAAGTTTTACATTATTAAGCATTCACTTAATTTACAAAATAAAATCTACAACTTTTTACACAAGTCCAAAACATATTTGATTTTCCAAAGTGGCATCTCCCATCATTTGCAAAATAGGTACAAAAAGCATTGGAAGGACCTGCAAATAGAAGTAAACAAATCAGCCTCATAAAAAACAACCTGCAGATAATGAAGTCCAAAACAGGCACTTCTACCTCCATTGGAGCAGTTGTTATCCAAATAAATCCCATATGGTTCACAACCACACTTAAAACTTGAGCAGTCCTTGTGAAACCTCTCTTGTTTACCATATCCTGAAATAAAGACATGTAGACATTGCGTGCACATGAACAATGTCTACTTTCTCATATCACTAGTCATACAAAGATAAAGCAACTATAAAGTCATTAAATAACAATTTTTTTCCAGTAGTTTTACTTAAAGTCAGGCTACAAAAGTTTGAATCTAACTACTTGCAATCATAAAAATATTTATTTTTATTTAGATAATGGACCATCAGTTTGAATCTCAGGCAAGCATAAAGTAAGCGACGGATTCTTACCTCAAATAATCAAAGTTCTTCTTAGGACTCCTTTCCAGCAAATTTGGCCTAGTACTAGTCTGTCTCAGAAGCCTGCCCAAATGGAGATGAAGCAGAGCTACTTAATATAAGTTCAACGTGAATGAGAATTGCTAGAGAGATGAGGTTAAAAGTAAAACACATATTAGGTAAATTGCAGAAAGAAAAGAAAAAAAAATAAAAGAAGAAAAGGCATCATGCTATCACCTATGCCGGAGGACTTGTGCAACAAATGCAAGGTTCATATTAGCAGATCCTTCAATAATGTCCTTCTCAAATCACATGCAAAGCTAACACCCGTAACATTGTCAAATACAACATATGTTGGCAAGCTTCGGATAAGACATCATAAATTGCATAATCTTTAATAGATAAACAATGGTGCATGGGATTACTGCCACAAAATACTACTTTAAAATGGTATTGCTTTCATTTTTTTTATTTAATAATAACAACAATATTAGTTAAATCAGCTGCAACCAATGATCATAAGAAATTCTACATTCTAATCAATAATTTTTGGAACATGAATCTATTGGTAAAAGGATAACTGTGAGATTCTAATTGATCAATCTCACATGAATTAGCTACTTGGCCAAAATTCAGTTTTACTGTTATGATATAGTTTTAAGAACAAATCATACAATTATTTTCCTAAATAAGAACAAAATTCAATATTTGCAATGTTTAATTCAAAATTGTTGAAACTAATAAAAGTAAATGCCAAGTTCATGTCCTCTTATTCCTTTTTTTATTTTTTTTTTACATTGTTGTAGCTTTGAAATCTAACTGTAGTAGTAAATTTTGGCTTCCCATAAATACTATAATTTTTAAATCTTATAAAAATTAGAGTAGTGTGTGTTTCTTTAATGAATTATTTGTTCCAATTGATTCAACCAAACTTATTTATGGGTTACAGGAATCTTCTTTCGAAATATTTTAGAGCTTCTTAAAAGTTCTGTAGGAAGCAATATTTAAATAGAGACTTTAGTAGATGCAAGTTTTGAAAAAAATAGAAAAGATAAGGACAAAAAAGAAATCATTTGATATTAGAGTGTACTATATTGCAATAACAATGGTTAAGACGAAACTAATCTATCGTATCTATACTGGAAACACACTATCCATAATATACACATCTTGTCTACCTTTCATGTTCACAATAATGTTGTGCTCATAGGTGGATCCAACGTTGTACCTATGATCAAATTTTATGCCACCAAAACTTCAAAAACTGAGAGGTATAATTCCTGAAAGATTATTATGTGCGAGGTCTATAACTCTTAGATACTGAAGACTACCCAGCTATTCTAGAATGTTGTCGGAAAACATATTTGATCCAATTCAAGAACTTGCAACGCATAAATTTCTCCCGTCCATGTTGGTATATACCCACTTGACTTATTTTAAGCAAGATCAAGAGTCATCAGTAATCCAGAATTCTCCAAGGATGGGGGGAAGTCACCAAATAAACAGATACTTCGCAATTCTAATACCATCATAGGTAATGAACCAATAGAGGCAGTGGACATTCCATATAAACTATCGTTAGCCAAATTCAAAATGTGAAACTCTTAAGTATTAGCCCAAAACAATCAGGGATCTCCTGTGATAGATGAGTTTGGAGAGATCATGAACACAAAAATGTTTTAGTTTACAAAATGACATGGGAGTCCTGTCAGTTATATTATTTTCTGAAATAGAGAGAACCCACAGATCAGTCGCATTCTCTACAATGTTAGGTGGAAAACACTAGAAACAATGAATTATGTGACAGACTCAGCTGTTGCAGTTATGACAAAAATAGTGAAGAATCCTTAATGATGAAAAATGTTTGAGATTGACCATATGTGCTAGTGTACTAGGAAGTTTTTCTCTAATCTTGTTATATCGCAAATATATGCCCACCACCATTCAGTTCATTACCATCAAGCATTATTCTTCTAAAGAAAATAACTAAGATACATAAATAGGACCATGGAACTTATTGTTTGAAAGATCGAGGATCTTTATTTTCTTCAACCCTCCTAACCAGTCTAGAAGAGCCTGAAAGTTGACCACGACGCCAAACCAGAACTTCGTACTTTCTTTCAAGCATCTAGAAAGCATTGAAGTGGATGGAAAAAAAACCAGTGGATGAGAGGTCTAAGATGTTCAACCTACAAAACTTTCCTAGAGACTTTGGTATTCCTTCTCTTTGGAAATAGTTAAATTGTTGTAGCGGGAGAACCTTCAGGGAAGTCAAATTTCCAATAGCATAAGGAACCAGGTCTTGAAAGTAATTGTCATTAAGAATCTTGATCCAAGTACTCAAGCCTGGTCATTAGGAAAAACCAGGTAGGTACCGTGGAGTTTATGGGATTTTCAGAAAGATCAAGCACATGGAGATAAGTGAAGCCAACATGTGAAAGAGCAGGAAGTGTCTAGAAAACAACTAATAATTTAATTTTATCTACACACTACATTCAAAATTGTATGGTATTCTGGTAATTAATTTTATTATATGACATATATACCTGAAAGCAACGACTTCTAGAAATGTTGTATCTATCTAAAAGTTCAAACCAAGAAGCAAGCAAAAAAAAATGTTAGCATATTTAAATTACAAACAATACCAACATTATGTAACAATAGGATTAACGCAAGGTTCACAGTATCGGTATCGGAATTGGTATAGGACTATTCCTACGAGTATTGGTATCGACGATATCGGTAATATCGACGGTTTCGGATCAGAGTATCGGATTTTTTGATATCGGAAAAAAATAATTATTAATAAATTATTTACATTTAAAAACATATATTTTATACATTTAGGCATAATTTAAGTATCTTCAGTGTTATTTCATAGTATTTTGAAATTAAATAACATTGTAATCACCCTTAGCAATTGGTTTACATATAATAGATTGATTTTCTTCTTTTACATGTTTTTACAATCTTATTATGCTTTAAACCCTTGATGATTTGTCTTTTTCGTTTAATTTTCTTTGCCGAATTGACCGGAAAAGAGACCCTCAATGTTGGTATCGGTAAGTATCAGGTATCGGTCGATATCGGGTCGGGACATGCCAAACCGTATCGGTATCGGCCGTATCGGATCGGTATCGGCCGATACTTTAAACCATGGATTAATGTCCCATTCCAAATGACTATGCAAGGAATATACACAGAAATTCTAGTTCAAGTAGAAAAATCAGTATGCAACATGAATCCATAGATATCACTAATTTGTCACTGTGCAATCCTACTTAAATAGGAAGAATTATGTCTGTTTGTGAACTTTCAAAACCATATAGAAACTAGTAACTTTATATGTGAAGATCAAATAGTATAACTCATAGAAGGGGGGAAATGAAATAATGGTCGAGAATTCTGGTACAGAAAGCACATAAAACAAAACGCATGAATAAGCTTCTTGGAGAAACATATAATAATTGTGGTTAAAAGACATATGCAACCCCTCACAGCCACTACAAGTGAAAGTCGAAACAAATTCCAATATCAGTGGAATCTGTTTCAATCCTTCTTACGAGTACATGTAAGCAATTTTGGCAATTTCAGAGTTCAGATAAAAGTTTCAGAGTTCTTGGCTTCGAAAGCTAAATAATAATAAAAATATTAATTAAGAATAGAAAAAATATTTGATACAAGCAGCATAGCATAATTTCATGTTAGGCTTGAATGAAATGATATTTAGCATTGTTTAATCCTTCAATGGTAATAGCCATAACAGAGAGTTTTGAATAGAATAATTTTAGACTTTTAGATTGATGTAATCAATTTATAAAGCAAATAATACACCGCTAGTATTGAACAAATGAAATTTCAATGTGCAATACCTTCTCTAGCAACATCTTAGTGAAAATTCCTAATCAAGTTCAAGCATATATGCAAGTAATAGACTACCACCATATGAACCGTATGATATAATGCTCCTATGAACTATGGAGCAAAGGGACACCAAAATTGGTGCCATCAAAATATAAATGGATACCACTAAATCAGTGTTTATGTGTTTGCAAATTTGAATTGTATTGTGCCATTTCGCAAGTGAAATTATTTATGAAGTTTCTAGGGTAAACCGGACACTCCAAAAATGTGCTAGGATAAACCAAAATAGTTGTTGTTTATGTCAATGTATTCTTAATGTGTCATACCCTTTACATGCAATAATAGAACATAATAAAGAATTAAGAACTCGTGTGTGCAAGTAAAGCAATAAATTGAACATTGCAGCTCAAAATTTTATCTTAGGGCCATGAAGGTAATGGAAACTTATTGTTCGTCATGGTAGAAAAAGCAGTCGACCGACCTGAGGATCTTGGTAATATGAGAAGAATCGTGATTGTCGTTACCTTCTCCAATAGATTTAGCCTCTTACTGATTGGCAACAGGCACCTGCTTGAACCTTTTGACACAACCAGGTCTTGGCACCAAAGAGAATGGGAGCCTGTGCACCCTCTGTCTTGGAAGGGTTCCCTTCATCCTGTGAAATCTTACCACAACCATTATTAAGTTGGACAAAATGGACCCATCAACCTGGTGCAACCAATAGTTACAAATTTCTCGCAAGGTATTGTCCATGATCAGGACAAGGTTTTAGTGATTCGCTAATGCAAACGAACTTTCACCTTAAAGAAACTAAAAAAAGATGAGAAAACTCAAGCTCATTTAGGTTATAGAGGGAATGTTGTAAAGAATAATAAATTTAATTGGGTATATAGTGACACATTATATACAGTTGTGAAAGACGCTTTTTCTAGTGTAAAATCAAAGTAATAAGTTATGTATGAACATATATATATATATATATATATATATATATATATATATATATATATATATATATATATATATATATATATATATATATATATATATATATATATATATATATATATATATATAATGTACAGCCCGATTTTAGCTTGCAACAAAGAAATAAATTTTACTAATATATAGAGTTGGTGCAGTATTTAGTAGTATGAAGTAATTCTCAAGAAACATTTTAGGAGTCGACAAAGTATTCTCATAAGACATTAATCTTAAACTATATATAAAATTAAAATGAAATTGAAAAGGATGGATCCAAAACCCTTTAAACCCCAAAAACGTTCGAAACTGATACTCGTACGAAGTGTTCGAAACATAGTTCTGGAACCTTGTTGCAATTTAATTCACGACAACTTGTAACCAAATAATAAGAATTCAGAGTCGAAAAGGATTTACCAAGAAATGCATCAGATCGAGCCACGCCGATCCATTAAACCTTTTGACAACATTCTTCCTTTGGGCATCCAACTTTCCATTGAACACGACATTCGGTACCTTCTCCCCATGCTCTGAGGCTATGTTCTCCATCACGAATTCGGACATGGCAAGATTCAGTGTACTCCTGGAACACCAGCAAGTTGCATCCTCCATCCCCCTTTCTCCTCACTCTCAAACAAATCAAGCAAAAAAGGCAAATAAACAAACAAAATTTAGAAACTATTAATGAATCAAGAGCTCAATCTCACCTGGATCAGGAGTTTCGAGAACAACTCCTTTGAACCGTGATCTGCTACAACAACTATTTAATTTAGAAACTCTAGATCCCATCCCAGATCAAGTATGTTTCCAGACCAACTAAATCTAGTTGCAATCGCAATCTGAACCAAAATTAGAGAAGTTAAGAAATTTGAAGTCCAATCCACAAATTAAGCTAGCTTGAAGAAATTATAAACTAAATAAACAATCAGAACATATAGAATTCGATTAAAATTATAATTATCACCAACTAAATTGAACTGAAGTGAAAAATACAAGCTGAACTCATTACAGACCACTTGCCTTTCAAACAAAAAATAATTTTTTTTACAATTTTGACCAAATGATGCCAATCGAAATAATAACCCTAACCAAAATCAGCAATAAATTTGAAATGGTAATCATCAACCAACTGAATTGAACTGAACCCAAGAAAACACAAAAAATGGGTCTCCAAACTCATTTCATTCAAAAAAATAATCTTTTTTTTTTACAATTTTCACCATTTTTTACCTGAACCCAACCAAAAATCTCAATCAGAACCACCAGCAAGAAATTTGAACATATGACAATGGCTTCGAGCGAGCCTCGAAACCCTAGAAATTCTGACTTTCCAAAGGGAAAAATATTTTTTATAGCAACATATTGTCCTCTTTGAAACCCTAGAATTTGATGAAAATTAGGGATTGGAAGAATAATTTCTAGCTGATTTTGATACCGACCTAGAGTGTAACTAGATCTATCATGATGCCATACTCTTAGGGGTTTTTTTATAAGAAAAAACCCTAGCTATCGAGCAACAAAAACGCTAATCCTAGCCGGTAGGAAAAGGAGAAAACCTTACTAGTGGCTGACATCCGTGGGCGATCGGAGCATGAGAGGGCTTGGGTGCACCTGGTTGTACTGCTTTCGGAGGGGGGCGAGGTCGACGAGTGGATAATACTGGTTAGAAAAGAGGAGTAGGCATATAGGAGATGAAGATAGGAGAAACAAAACGAGAAGATGAATTTTTTGAATGGGGAGAGAGAAAGTAAGCAAAGTGGACTTGGGTTTCTCCCAAAAATGAATGGATTATAGGGCGAAAGAGAGCAGTAGGGAGTGCAGGCCAGAGATCGACGAATGGTGTGGATTTAAGGTGAAAAATCCAAAAGTTAGAAAGTTTTCCAAAATATTTAGGGATGAGCCGCCAAATAATTGTCATTCCCGCCTAGATTATTTGGGACAGTCCCAAATTTATTTGAAACAAAAAATATTAATAGTCCCAAATAAGATATTTATTATTCAATTTGTTCCAAATAAAACTATTTTTTGTTACAAAAATTATCCGTCCCAGTTATTAACTGTATAGGACGTTTCAGACTAGCGTTCCTAATAGTGTCGTCTCAAAAGGTTACTTTTTTTGCAACCAGCAATCGGCTTTCCGGAGCGCCGACGAGCTTTCTGATCGTCAATTGCATCACGGATCAACTTGGCGGCGACGGCAGGAAACTGCCTCTCAATCTGCTCCCGGTGTGGTGGATAAAATAAGTCCTCTACAAGAATTACAAATTAAATAATAAGTTCTAAAAAATGCTTAAATTATACTAATCTACTAAATTAACTATCTTTAATTACCTTGAAGTGGGCAAACCAGAATGCCTTCCTCTCTTCCGAGGCATCCGAGTAGTTGATATATATATAATATATATATATATATTATATATATATATTATATATATAGATATATATATAATATATTATTATATATATATATATATATATAATATATATATATATATATATATAGATATTATATATATTTATATTATATA
>JANAVB010003599.1:1080284-1147753 GCA_029216955.1 Iris pallida | reverse complement strand
TATATATATATATATATATTATATATATATATATATATTTATATATTCATGTAACTTACTTCGTAGGACCGTCGGCCCAAATCTCCATTCTCGTCTAAAAAAAAAAAAAAAAAAAAAAAAAAAATATATATATATATATATTATATATAATATTTTTTTTTTTTTTTTTTTTTTTTTATATATATATATATATATATATATATATATATATATATATATATATATATATTCATTTAACTTACTTCGTAGGACCGTCGGCCCAAATCTCCATTCTCGTCTCCTGAGGTGCGCATGGAGGGTCGCTCTGGTATGGATCGCCCGGGCGGGAGTAGGGACTACCTCCTCCACCTGCTCCCCACCCGCCATGCTGCTGTCAGCGGTAGGAAGGCTAGAGGAAGTAGTATGATCAGCAAGCCTGGAACTGCTCGTCGCAGGTGTACTGCCACCCGGACCTGCGATCGTATGGTACAATGGAGTGCTCGGGTCAGACGATGGTCCGGAGCCATCCTCTTGTAACGGAGCTCTCTGCCCACCTAAGGACACGGCTCGTCCTGACCTATCTCCGCGTCGTCCTGAGGTGCCTCCGCGTCGTCCTGCCATGCTGATAATAACATATAATTAAAAATATAAATAAATACAATGATAGTTTAGAAATATCTGCATACATTGGAGTTCATAATTTAAGTCTGTTGTACTAGTGCATCGAATCTGTTGGCTTGCGTGCACCAGAAGTCCTTGTTGTACTAGTTGCCTTGAAGCGATCGGCACCACAAAATCTGCAGACGTCTTCATCCTTGTCGTCCTTATAGGACAACATGCATCCGTTGCGACATGCATCAATTTTTTCATATCCCATCCAGAGCGATCTCACCATTCCCTTGGATCGGTAGAAGTCTTTAGGTAACTTGCCACCCTCCGGCAATATATCTTTAATTAACTCCAGGATTCGGTTATAGCATTCTTGAGACATGTTAAAATCTGATTTTATGCTCAACAATCTTGTAATCACCTCCAACGGTGAATGATCATCACAACCAGGATATAAAGGAGTCCTTGCATTCTCCAGCAACTCCATGAACTTTGCAGCATCGGCATTCGGTGCCTCCTCAGCTGCATATTGATTGTTCAGATCGAAACTAGGTCCCGCAGCATCGAAAATCATGTTCGTCCACCATTGGTCGTAATTAGCATGCTCGTGGACATCTACATAAGGCTCCACATAAGGCTCCAGCTCGGAGGCTAAAGGCACAAGTTCTCCGTGTGCGGTCCACTGATAATAATTTGACATGAAATCCCTCGAATATAAATGATATGTCACATCCACTTCCGAATGATATTTTAAGTTGCGACATCTCACACATGGACACTTAATTTTTGTACGGTCCATGTACTAAGGGAACGCCTTGGCAAACTGCAGGAACTGTTACACACCCTGTATAAATTCATTCTGCACACCGCACATGTCATCAGGATGACGATTGTACATCCACAAACGGTTCCGCAGATAGTAATTCATATCCATTTTAAGATAATTCTGCAAAGATTGACACAGATAGTAATTCATCAGGATGACGATTGTACATCCACAAACGGTTCGCAGATAGTAATTCATATCCATTTTAAGATAATTACTGCAGAAAGTGAAGAATGGCTCAGAAAACAATCTGAAATTTTATGTTTTTCAACGATATATTTCACATGCTTAATTGCCAAGTGTGGGGACGAATGGCTCAGAACGCAACCCAAAATTCAGTCTAGCATACATTAGTATGAATCATCTATGTTCTGTACATATGGTGTAGTATATGTTCTTATCGAATCTAGTATCTGAAGGATGTAACAGAATCGATAAGATGAACCCACAAAATGTAATACTAAGACATTATCTACTACTAAAAGATGTAGTGTTAGGTTGTCGTATCATTATTGCCGAGTGATGGGGGGTCGGAGGACAGTCAACTTTATCTACGTATACATAATTTCTGTCTCGTCAGTCGAATGACTGCAGGGACTATGTCCTGATCACGATGTCGTACCGTAGATTAATGTAAATTACTTATAGCAAATGTCGTATGTAGATTTCTGCCTCGCCAGTCGAATGGCTGTAGGGACAGTGTCTGGCTGGTACATGTAATTCAAAATCAGATTAATGGGACAGTTACTTCCAAACCCAGCTTATAATAATATAGAGAATCCACGAATGTAGAGAATCCACAAATGAACAACAAATGAACAACAATCCAAATATATAGAAAGCTAATACTCAACAAACCGATATGATCATTTAAGCCTAAATCAGACCCCAATGTAATTCAAAACCCAGACACACTCCTCCTCACACAGCTCAAAATCAGACCCCCAATGTCCTGATCACATCAGTTTGATTAATGCAAATTCCTTATAGAACCTGAACCAAAAATCAAGGCCAATGGCTAACCACATCAGTTTTGATTATGAGAAGCAGCTGCTGCTGCACCAAATCATGGATCCATATTTTTTCAAACTCATATTTTTCGATACCAAACTCATATTTCTCGATACCAAGCTCAAACTCCAAAATGAAAAACTTATCAAGCTCGAGCTCGATTAATTCTAATCAAGCCAAGCTCAAGCTTACAGTATTGGTGTCCAAGGGGTTATGTGTTAACAATATACATAGTATACTGTTAAAGAGGGGCAGTATACATAGTACCGTTGATTAATACAAACCATCAGACCTCTGATGTTGTGGGATCGTGGGTGGGACGTCGCACGTCCTTACGACATTTCATCATTGTCATTGCACCTATATCAACACTGGCACCCTCTCGGTACCACCATTTCCATGGTTAATTATTTTATTTAGTAATTATATCATCGTATTTGTATTTGACCCATTTTTGATAAGAGCTTGTACCGATTCTTATATATGCTTCTCAACTATACTTGGTAGTGAGACTGCACGATTGTTGTCCGCCCGTAGGCATATCCGATCCCTTCCATGACACGCCCATATCGTACCATATTGATAATGTGTTGATATTCCATGTATTGTAATGTTTGGAGGACATCAAATTGGTACGATTAGTTGTTTCTGCTATAATGTTGTTTTTGCTACAAGCAATTATGCTACCAACGACAACGATTTAGAAAATAGAAAAAATATGTGCCAATTTCGTACGACGAGGAGGAATTTATGCGATTGTTTGGGCAGCGCTATACCGTCCAAGAAAAAAAGGGGGAGTCGGGTTGCGATTAGTATCCATCCTTCGTGACATAGCTAAAATTTTATAGAATATCGATTACTATGGACAAGTTTGACTTGAAACAGGTACTAAAAGGATTCAAGTTTTTGGGTTCAACAAGTCGATAATAATTATTAGTCAATTTATTCATCATTTTAAAACCCTAAAAATGTCCAAAAAACTTCCAGTATCAGTAAATAGGGCTCGAACCCTAAATTGGAATTCAAATCCAAGCAAAACATCAAATTGACAGTTGATATGCCCAAAAAAACTTCCAGTATCAGTATATAGGTGTCACACTGTGAGTCTCGTGTCCACACAGTAGGACACGACGTGTCCAAACCAACAAAATAGGTGTCACACTGTTGCTCGTGCGGCGAGTCTACGCTCTCGTGGACACGAACTAGAAGCGAGAGAGAGAGCTAGAAGATAAGGAGAAACTGGGAAGCGTCGGAGCCGGGGCGGCGGGGACAGGGGAGTGTGTGTGTGTGAGAGAGAAAGAGAGATGTGGGAGCTACCTGAGGAGGAG
Organism: Iris pallida; assembly: GCA_029216955.1. NCBI lineage: Eukaryota > Viridiplantae > Streptophyta > Magnoliopsida > Asparagales > Iridaceae > Iris > Iris pallida. Next base: position 1,144,000 of record JANAVB010003599.1, on the reverse strand, counting down.
GAGGAGGAGGAGGCGGAAGGAGGGAGATCGTCGGAGGAGCGCCGTGGAGGAGGAGGCCGGAGGAGGGAAATCGCCGGAGGAGCGCCGCGGAGGAGGAGCGCACGAAAAATTGGGAGAAAATTTGTGAATGATCGAAAAGGAAACTCTCGCAACCTATATGAAACATTTAGCGACGTCCGAAAAGGACGTCGCTAAACGTCGCTGACATTTAATAAACGGCGACGCTGCTTAAATTGCGTCGCTACGCGTCGCTACATCAGCGACGTGTACCGACGAACTTGCGATGCAGGTTCCCATTTAATAAACGGTAGTCGCTAGATGTCGCTATTAGTCGCTGTTGGCGGCTAACAGTGGCGTATTAGTAAAACGTCGCTAAACCCCAAAAAATTAGTGATGTTCTATCTTGGAGTCGCTAAATTCGTCGCTGATATGACTTATTTTGGTAGTGTTCATTTGTTTCCACGTTTCGAATCCTGATTCTAGTCTCGCGTTATCCATTTACAAGTTTGTCCGAATGACATCCCGTGCGAAACTTCAAAATTACGACCAACTTAACGCTACACGTTCTAAGGCTTCGCACGATTACGTCGCTCCGCGGACATACCCGCCGTTATCCCTAAATCTTTGATTTCGCTCGAATAATTTCTAAGACGGTCCATACACCACTCAGGATTTGAGTCATCCAATTCAGCGCTCAATCACGTTCACGTCGTTCTCTAATACATTCCTCAAAATCGTGCCTCCAAACTTCTGCATGATCGCTTATGTCGTCTCGTCGCGATAGTCATTCGAACAATCTCTCAAAGTCCAACCAATTCTCCCGTGTTTCTCCTTAGCGTTGGTCCGATAGCGTTTCTACCGATGCACGCTCATATCCAATATCACTCGCAAACTCACTTGAACCATAAAGTCTAGGTGCACGACATGCGACACAACATAGCCAAAAGACCATGTGTATATCTATCCCGTTCGGACTATACTTTGGTTTTGCACATTCATTTGCTAGTGTCACGCCCCGATTCGTAGAGTCATTTATTCACATATTTTATCTCTTAGAATTGATCGTCCTTGCTTGGGTGTGATGCCGTACAAGTCTGGTATTACACTTGTACAAGGCGAAGATGGTACATAATTATTTTTCTTCAAATAGGAACACATCGCAGCGACAGAAGCAGATAAATTGAATTTAGTGAGGACAATCTTTCTCATTGAATAGAAGTACATTACTTCTTTATAGCAGCGGAGATAAAAGGATAACTTGAAGTCACACAGAGATATATAGAACTTTATTCTCTTTATTGATAATTGAAGAAGAGTACAAGACTTGTATTGAAGTACAATGCTTACAACAAATCCCACTTTACATTTAAAACCAACTGAACAATGCTACACAGCTTACAATTGATACTTGGATACATTGGATTACAACTCGATATACCGACTTGGCTTACAATTCACTGGTACAACTGATTATAATGTTCTATACATTATGCCCTTTATAAACAGAAGACATCATCTTGTACAAAGAGAGCTTCTGTATGCCTAACAAATCTTCGATGCCGCGGGACCAATCAAGCCAATCTTCGTGTGTAGAACATCCCAAGCACGAGCACCTGCCCACAAAACGTGGGTCAGCACATCATCTATGTACTGGCGAGCAGAATCCAACCCACTCGCCTAAACCAACATATAAGTAACCATTTAAGCAACATTGAGTTAACACATTGAACATATTATGGAAATACTTTCTGAAGGCATCGTTTAGCATACTTGGTGTTATCACTCAACAGGTTATGGTAATGATCTAAAAGGCAATGCATCAGCAAATTCGCATTTAACATGTTGAGCATGTTATAGAGTTTCTCATTTTAAAGGCAACAACACAGCATCATTTCATTTAGCATGTTAAGCAGGCAAGTTGAACCAATATATACAATATCACAATTATGTGATTCCTTACCGATAGCCGACTTCTCATACCTACATCAAATACAGGTTATCAGATATACTTACGCTGCCTGCACAAAACATTCATTAGCATGCATCCTGACTACATGGTCACTGGTGTTGTTAAACCATATGGACTCTTTTTATTTCACTTCAAGATAATACGGTCAGCATAGTAGGTGGCGAGCCTCTATGCCACCCCGCCTTATCCGTGCTCCCATAGCACTCATCATTATTTCCTCCTAGGCCGAATTGGTCCCCAGGGCCCTAGGAACCGTTCGAGGAAATTAAAACTCAAACTTTGTATACAAGTTGTCCATGACCATGCGAATGCGTGTCCGACTCGATTGTGAACATAATCGTATGATAAAATATATTAAAGAAAGTAAAGGCAACAATGCATCGCTAGTCATATTCAATGACTTATTCATTTCATCATTACCATAATTTTATTTGGTGATCTCAAGGATCCCATACTTCATCATTATTCATTCATTGCTTCATTGCAATGTTTCTCATATCGTTCCTTTCGACAAGGAACATAACATTCATTCATTCTTTCATTGCTTATAAGGGACAGGCAACATTTCATATTCTTGCAACAGTTATACAGAGAGTACATGATTCTAGTGTTTCATTCAGTTCATTGGTTCGATAGCATAGCCAGTTTATTTCTTATCCTATCATTCATAAGGCATCTCATTATTCAAGTGTCTACTTGTTCCGGCAGCGTTAAGCATAAGGGGCAATGTTATCAATTCATTCTCAGGCCTCAAATCACATTAGCAGTTCAATGTGTTGTACATTTTAATAATTCTCAACATAAGCATCTCTATTATTCAGCGACTAATATATGGGACATTTAGGGACAGTTCATAACAATTCAATACTTTATTTTATTAAGCATGAAGGAGTAAGGAGGAGGAAGGACAGTTCCACTCACTTGCATAAAAGGGTCTTCTTGTTCCGATCACACATAATTCTACTATGCGTAGCTCCACCAGCGAGCCACTTTCTAATACCCATTCCGTCTAGCCAGCTAAGAGAGACTGCATCAGTCTCAATTCTCCTGATTCTCAACTTAAGTCACGGTCCAATATCTTGATAGCATCCAACAAGCCAACCAAATGCCTCGTGCGGAGCGGGGCATTACAGCTAGCGTTAACATATGTCTAACCAGGCACGCACAACATTGCCAACTTTAGCATGTGTCATTTCTATTGACTCAAGTTTGACACCGTTCCACACAAAGGCCTTCGCATATCGATTCTGTTCGATCAATACGTGCACTTTAGAAAATATCTAGACTTATTATATGGACATCCCACCGAGTATTGAGAGAGAGCGTTCACTTCTTTTATCGACGACGAGCTTTCAAAACTGAGAGAATCGACTTGAAGTCCAAGGATGTAAAGCCGTGCTCTGATACCATTATGTCACGTCCCGTTCCCGTAGGAGCGATCGTCCTCGCTAAGGCGTGATGTCGCACGAGTCTAGATTGCGCTCGTACAAGGCATGTTCTATAACAGCCGATTACGACGGCAGCGATGGGGTCGTCGCACAGAAGCCCCAAGCAGATACATTGAACATACAACGAAAATTTAGAACAAGAACACAAGTCATACAAAAGAAACTCTTTATTGATATTGAACATTTGATTACAAGGACGCAAGGCCAATATTACAAGTCTTTCAAGCTCTCTTTCCTCTCTTATTACAAGTCACTCTGCTCTCTCTCATTTCTCAATACAAGCTTCAAGGTGGCAAGTGCCAAATTTTTCGGGATGGCGCCGTCCATACATTATGTCATGTATAAGTCTTGACTCCATGCGGCTGTGTGCTTCGAACCGTCAAGGAAACTCCATGCCTCGACGCATCCAAGCGAGCTCCGTGCCATCGACTTCTACCTGTTCCTGCACATGGAAACTGTGTGGGTGTCAGTACTCAACTGTACTGGTGGAGTGAGCTCCTCGCCCACCCATACAAAACCGATACGTTGATTTACTTTGTGCAATGCAAGTCCCTTTTGGTTGTCTTTCTAGTCTTTCCTTTGGATCCCATTTTAGGATATTGACGTCTGACTGACTCGTTGAGCTACGACATAGTCGTGCTATCATGATGTCGTGAATTACGATCGAGGCGGTGCCTCATCGCTTAGTTACTTGACTAAATTTCGACCTGGAGCGGCAGGGTCGTGCCATGACTTTTACTTATCTTGTATACCGCTAAGCCACTCTCGTTGCAACGACGCCAAAGGGATGACTTGTGCAGTTCGTGCCTCTAGACCTTGCTTAGACTTGTTCGTGCTTCAAGATTGAGGACGTGTCTTGCAACTCAACATGACTTAACCTAGCGCGGCACCATCCAGCGCTAATCCTTTAACCTAGCGTGGCACCATCCGGTGCTAATCCTAACTTATACTCAAATGCCACTTATCAATTGATACCATATCCTATACCGTGCTTACCCTTCCTTTGATTCGACCGACACCGTGCATGCGGATTCGTCGCTTAGCACGCCAACTTATCTATATGAAAGTCACTGGCAATCCAAGCCATTTGGACATAGCTCGGGTATAGGATGGACGCTAAATGCAGGTAGCTAGCCCCATGAAGGCCCACCGAATACCTACGCGGTACCATCCAGCGTTGCTATAACGTCTTCCCCCCAAGGTCGACTGGCCTGCGGTCCCATCTCGGCATAATTCCAGTCGAGAAAGAAATCCTTGTCGACAAGTTGTCCATGACCATGCACCTACGAGACCTCTAGACTCACGTAAATGTATGACCTAATTTGTGGTATAACCCGACTGTACTTAGCAACTCGTGCTCAGAACCATACTTGAGCAAAACGTGCTCGTTCCATGCAAAACGTGCCTTAGAACCGTGTGATGCATAGCGTGCCTTGGAACCGTGTGATGCAAAGCGTGCATCCATAGAGACTCCCAAAATATGGGATCACCTCGGCGCCAAACGGTCGCGTGGACTTTCTATTCTTTGAGACCCAAGGAACGACATTGCATAGCCTTCCAACTTAACCTGAACAAAACGTATTCCTTAAGTGCCATAGACCGTGGCTAACTTTACCTCATGCCAATCATGGCTCGTGCCTTAGACAGACCATATTCTCTAGGCGACACTATCGCTCAAGTCACATTCTTTGTATGACGAGCCTTGTGATCGTAGGACTATGTGACTTGACAACCGCAGAAAGAACGAGACCGTGCTTGCTATGACTTCGATAGCTCAGCATAACTCTTATCTAACTTATTCGACAACGACTTGACGAGCAAAGGCTACGTCCAGTTTTGCATCGTGGAAATGTGCCGTGCACGCGTTCAACTTGAACAACCAAGTTCTTTGGGTGCCCACACTTAAGCCATAAGCCGTGCAATACGACTTAAACCACGGAACGAACAAAGGCTACGCCGAGCCTTGGACGACGGGACCGTGCATGCTTTTATGAAGCATTCATGCGGGCGACGCCTATGACTTAGGCTGCGTTCCTTACTTCTTGGCAACTTAGGCCGACACTCCTTCTCCCAAGCCACGGGATGAAGGATCGAGTGTCACATTTGAAAGCACGCTAAGCAACTCTACTAAGACGGCCGTGGGACCTTTTTTCATGTTCTAACACACCGACCCATCGGGATTATTCCCTTAGCTATGTGAATGCGTCTCTTTTATTATCAAGCCTAACTTGTGCAAGTTGAAAACATGCGATTTATTAATTGAAGGTTAAGATGAAGCAAGTTCACAGAACTACCCCACCTGAACGAGGAGTCCATTACAAGAAAAAAGGCTTTTCTTGACGGTTTATTTCTTGGCGGTCATGAAAAACCGTCAAGAAAAGGGGTATTTTGATGGTTTTAGGTATACGTCACAAAAAACACATATTATGTTAATTTAGCAATTTTTTAAATAATAATCGACGGTTTTAGAGGATACGTCAAGAAACACAATTCTTTTATTAACGGTTTAGTGAGAACCGTCAATTAATGTATGTGCAAAAAAGTTGGCAGAATTTTTTCGACTACCATTATAGTAATTTTTTCAAATTTTGATATTTGTTGACAGTTATGGTTATTTTTTACGGAGAGAAGCAACGAACTCTCTCTCCCTCGAAAACAAAACACAAAACCTCTGCTCCAAGAAACCCTCTCCCACCCAAAAATGTCGCTCCTCCGCCATCTCCTCATCTTCGTCAAAGAAAACCCCTCTCCTCCCTAAGAGGAACCCTTCTTCTTCTCTTCCTCAAAGAAAACCCCTCTCCTCACCTCTCCTACGCGGCCTCCATCACCACGACGATGGGTTCGAAACACAACAAGGGGTTCGGCTCTTGAGGGCCTCGACGTTTCCACCATCGTCAATGTCGTCGTGAGCACCGGAGCTCAGGTTAGGTTTTCGATCTTCCCTATAGGCAAATGAAATTTTTAATAAACATCAATAATTGTATCTCTTTATTGTCAAATTGTTCATACTAATTTATGAGATGTTCTCATAATCTCATATTGCAGTTTCTACTAGGTTTTTTCTTTGATTGTACTTTTTTACTTTGATTTTTTCTTTTATTTTTTTGGGAATAATTTTGTGTTATAGATCCCTGCAAGGTTACTAAACCAGGAATTGAAGCAAGGCTTACCAGTATTGTATATCACTCTTGTATTTGTTGGTAGTCATTAATATATGCCTGCAAGATGTTCGAGAAAATGATTAATGAGAATTGGAACGATTTGTTTGTAACTTAAATATAACACTAAATTGTTCATGATACACCACCGTAGTATATGTATTTCCTGGTATTAGTTTCTGATTGTTCATTGAGGATGGAAAGTTAGGAATTCCTTTGTGTTGTCAACTCGGTTTCTCAATATATAATTTAAAGATTTTTTTGCTCTATTTCCTGATATGTATGGCTTTATGTCATTATATGGTCCTAGTTATTTTGACTGAGGGTTTGATACCAACATAAAAAAGTTGAAGTTAGGAAGACAACCGGTTATTATTTATTTATTTTCCAGTTCTTTTATGGAGAATTTTTACATTCCATAGCAGACGTCACTCTGATGAGATTAAGGCATCAAACAAGTATCTGCATCAGTACAAGTCTCGTGGAATTTGGACAACCTTTCAGTCTATATTTGTGGTTTTTGTGTCCTTTGAGCAAATTTTATTTCTTATTCTAGGCTCAACCCCCAGAATTATGGTATGACATGTATGGTGGTGTGTTTGTGGTGTATTATTCCTAACCACGAAAATATCTGCTTGGTAGGTAGCTAAATCTTGATTTTTCTACACCATTTTCTTTTTCCTTTTCTATCTTTGGATAGGTTATCAATTTCGGCCTACCTTGGTCTGGATAGGATTCTTGGTGATAAAAGCATGTTATAACTGAGTATATATTAATTGTAGAAAATATCTTTTTGATGAATATTTTTCTGTACAAACCTTTCCAAGTATCTATTTCTTGCAACTCTAAGATCTGTATGCATTCTTTTGCTCTAATATCTACAGCTATTTTCTCCACAGTCAAGAAACTCGAACCGAGTCAGTTTAAAATTCTAATGATAAAACACTGCTAATACTTAAGCTGAGCAGAATTCAGTAGAAACCGAGAAAGTTTCAGACTAAACTATCGAATAAGGATTCATCTCCGAAATAATGGAGATTTGACTTATTATTGGTCGTAGTGCGGTCACAAAGGGGTCGCATCAGCTTTCAGAACTGTGGTCTTATGCACGATTTTGACATTAGTGGAGACAGTTGCATCCAAAATACAAGAGATTGTGTCGTTATGGCATGGGACGATCAAGTTGAACCATAAAGGCTGATGCAATCAGTTCACTAGATAATTCCAATTGCTAAAGTTGAAATAATCCAATATAGAAGAATTTGGTGGAGGGTTGTAGGAATTTTGATGCAGTATTGCATCAGACTAGAGGAAAACGAACATATGGCATACTTGGTTATATGGAATGTGTCATAGTGGACTATGAGAGTTTACTCCATAAAAAGAGTGAAGAATAGAATACAACATATTAGACAAGAGAATAATGAAAGGAGGCGGAGAAACTTACAGTTAGCACAATCACGCATTTTCTCTGACCTTTTGGGGCTTGAGAAATAAATGTGGCCTACATGCTTGATCTTATCCCAGTCCTCCCCCTCCGTAGGTTGAACCCTGCTCATGAATTCTGGGGACATGGCGAATAGTGTCAATTTCTGAAGTGTACTTACATGTTTTAGTCCCTTGGAAAGCCTCTTCAAGTGGTCACGAGTATCAATGGTTAAGTATGTGAGGCTGGGAAATGCCCCTTCATCCGCTCTCCAAGTTTCTACTAACATATATCTAAGCAGCAAGGGTCGTAGCTGAGTAAATCCGTCAGCTTGAGATTGCAACTTCTTTCTACAACTCTAATTTCTACAACTCTAAGATCTGTACAAACCTTTCCAAGTGTATCTATTTTCTACATCACTTTGATGAATATTTTAGAAAGATTGAGCATTTCTTTTTATTTTTTGTACTTTGCATATCATGTTTTACTAAGTACGTTTATTTTTCTCAGAGACGGTGTAAGCGAGTCCCAGTTCAACCAGGTTCACATTATTGAATTAAACCAAATCTGCCAGGGGCTTGAGACAACTAATCTGTGCCCGTACTAATAACCAAAATGAACATCCCTTTTACCTTAACTTTAAATCTTTTTGCAGGCATTTTATCACTTAGGTGAATCTAAGCTTCCGAAGTTCACGTGGTTGTGGCCCGACATCAATATTGTCATGGATAGCGATGTTTATCGTCTTGCTATCAGTAGTCTAAATGCACGTTCTTCTGCATATACTATGTCACAAGATTCAACTGATTCTTTTGTGTTAATCAAACAATGGGTTAAGGTGCGACTTTTTAATGCCTCATGCTTTTTTTTTGGGTACTACAACTGCATTATTAGTCTATACTTAACCATCAGAGTTCAGAAGTTCTGTAGTGACTACAAGGATTCTGATTCGCTCGATGGTGCTCCAATCCTCTATGATTCCCTAAAGGAAAAATCTCCTTGTGAAAAATGGTCACCTATAGAATTTGAAAAGATTATTGAACAGGTATATACCAATATTTGGCACTCACTCATGTACTGTAAACACTTTTTTATTACCCTACCTTTTACAGGAACTTTTAGCATATGAGGAGCTGGAAGATGAATATCCCAATGTATGCCGGAAGATGCAACTAAAACTTCTGAATATTCTCGAGTATGAAGTTTATACAGATGACAAGTTGCAGCGCTCTAAGATACTGGTTAGGAAGGGAAGGTATTATAGAGCTGGGGGGAAGGAAGGTTTAGGTGACTGTCTCGTGTGTCTCAGTGAAGCTATTGGCTTACTTGTGCGTTGTCTTCTAGATGTTCTTTTGATTATTTCCTTGTTACATTAAGTTTACTTTGGCTTTAAATAAGTTGTTCTGCATTTCTTTTTGGATTTAATAGGAAAATATCCTGGTGGGTCCTTTAGCACCTTCAGCCTACAGTCAATCGATCATCGTATATCTCTTGGTTGCACATTGTAAATACGAGGTTTATCGTGATGACAAGGTAAGATCATGATTGAATATTTCTTTATATAATTTTTAAACAGTTGTCTTTTTTCTTGCAATTCCTGGCAACCTTTATGCTAGTAGCAAGCGACTTGGGATTTGAACTTTGTTACATTAAGTTTACTTGTGCGTTGTCTTCTTGAATGTCTTTTATTTTTTCCTTCTTAAACAGAAAATCTTGCCAGATATTCGTAAAGCTTTAAAGTTATGGGAAAATTTCGGCCAGCCTGAAGTATTTGAACAAAGTCAGATACCCTTGTTGTGTTGTATTGTTGACTTATTGTCCTTGAGGGTATTCATTTGTCAATCTTGTGTTTAGTTACCTTTGATATATTCTTACATTGTACTATTATTCTGTAATTATTTTGTCTAACATTACCTCTACAGGGTTGCTTGGGACTTCAGAGGGATATATGCAAGTTGATCATCACGTACTTCAAGCGTGAAAAAGAAAAAGCCTCAGATAATTGCTTGACTTTGTTATGCGGTGGTAGAAGGCTTAGTCATTACCTTTGTTCTTCTCCAGTTGATAAGCATGTTGTTTTATACATGTCAAAGCACCTTGATACCCATGTCAATACCTTTGAATACTGGGTTAGTTGCTTGAAAGGTGACTCATCAAGACTGTTGGCTGTCCTCCAGAAGTTTTTACTCTGTGATCCTTTAAAACCTGAACTAAACGTGTCTCATGGTTTAGAAATGACTGTCGATAAAGTGAAAAAGGTTGCGTCATCCCTGATCTCAAAGGTATTTGAGATAACAAATCATACTACATGCTTAATCTCCCTAAATATAGTACGTAGCAGTAATTCTTATGCATTTGTCTATTGTAGAGCCCTTGTTCCAATCAAGACAAAGAAATTGCTGGATCTCTCTACTATGATTTGTCTGAAAGACTCTTGTCAAATGGACACCTATTTGAGGTAATTCCCTCTGTATACCAAATAAATTTCTCATGCATTTAAAGTTGCAAAGTTGAATTTCTTTGGTTAGATAATTGGTCTACTCATTTTATCGAAAATTAATACACATAAAAGCTCATTTTTAACACATAGGAGAGTCGAGCTAATAATACTGTTTTGCATCCAACTCACTCTACCGGTTTGTACCAAAAATAAAGACTCGCGAACCTGGTATGCTACTTGTCTTTATTTTTGGTACAAACCGGTAGAGTGAGTTGGTCCAGCAATTCGATTGGTGTACACTTTAAAACAATAATGAGGCCTATACTAGTTACTTATTCAAATTTGAATTGATAATCGTGTCATAGCCGGAAAGAAAACCTTAAAAGAACATAAGAAAATCCAAAACTCATTACTTTACTTCATTCAGTAAGATGTAAAACTTGCTCTCTTTTTTTTCCTAGTCATACATCAACTGGAACACAAAATTCCAAAATAAAACGGTATAATGCTGCTAAATCAAACCCTGTAAATAAACCATAATATAGAATAATTAAGATGGCGAAAGACTCGGATGTAGGAACCTTCACACAAAACTACAAGAGCATCATAAACATCTCATAGGCTCATTCTACTCTTTGCATGAGCAACTTGCAAAATAGAGTGGTAGTTCATGAACAATGAAGAAATAACAGTGGTACAAACTATGAAGTCAACGTTCATAATTATGCACTTGTGGATCACAAGTGACAAGAAATGTTAAGTTTTTTTTTTTTCCAACTCGTTTAATTGAAACAATGTCCCACAAAAGCAAGTTTATAGTGAGATTCCAATGATGGATTCGGATAGCCAAAATTAGCGTCCGGATCGTGTACTATGGATGTTTTTAGTTTCCCATTGGATTATATGATGATATCATAGATATCTTACTCTAGATAATATCCATCGTATGTATTGATGCAAATTATAATGTTCGTATTTAGGCACTTCCACATGCTAGGATGGCCCTTCAATTGCGTGAATCTATTGTAGCGTCAAACTTCATTGAGCAGTCTGCAGATTCTTGCCCCGAGGCAATTGGATCTGTTATAGCTGAATTTTGGCCAGGTCACCCTAAATGCTCTCAGCTGAAAATTCCTATCTCTACACCATGGAGTGTCCTCAGATGTCACCTTGAGAGCTTATTGCAGGTTTGATACACATATATTAGTTTCATAGATTATGTTTACAATTGTATATACTTCTCGTGGTTTTATTACTTATTACTAATGCTTCCATGCTCAGGTTGGCATTATTAATGAATCAATTGGAAATGGAACCGAGGCTGAGTCTTTTTTCCAGAGTGGAAGAGATATATCCATTTGGGGACGTTTTCCAATTTTTTATATTGTTTTTATGACCTTATTAGGTACTTGGAAATACATTCCTTCATTTTTTTTATTGTTGATTTTTCAAATTTCTCTACTGGTTAATTTGTGTGAAGAATGAAGTAGTTATGATTCTATTTGCCAGGTCAAGTACATCGCAAGCAACAGCTCTACCATCTTGCAGAAGAAGAGCTCCAAAATGCCAGAAAGAGCTTTACGAGATTTCAGTCTTTTATTTCTTGTAAGGAGTGTATGTTGTCCCTTGATGCTTCAATTGGCATGCAGTTTGGAGACCTATACAGATATAGGTCTGAAGACTGCAAAATTCAGTCAGCTGAAACTGAATATCAATCAGCTTTGCTGAAGCTGAAACTTGTCATGGAAATTCCTCCTAGCATACTCAATAACAATGATATTAAAGGAGTTATGAACGTTGGTAAAAATATTTTGGAGCACGGTGCAGTTGAATGCAAGATCTGTGAATGTGAAGATACGTTACTAAAGAAAGCAATATGTTGGAGATGCCTTATTTTGAAAGTGATGGAAGGTGGGACAATGCAGGATAATATTTGTCTTAAATCGGAATGCCACCGTAGGCGTCTGCGTTTGAGACTGCTTATGAAGATAGGTATTGAACTTCTTTCTTTACAATATTTTGCCTTTGAATATGCAAATATAGTTTCTTCATGATATTTTAGCTAAGAACATGAGCTCTTCCCATGATATTAAGGCACTTTCTTGTTTCCTCTTGTTCAGCAAAATGCAAACATGGAGCAGATAAGGTACCTGACGCGTTTTGGCAGTGTATTTATGTGATGTTCTATTGGGAGCCGCCGTCTCAAAAATATAACAAAGCTCATGCTTCTCATTTGTTCAAACTCATCGGGGAAGAGAATTCAAGAGATATTTTTCGCATTGAGAGGGCAAAAATGTTGTATATTACAAGTTTGTTTGTTTTGAATCATTGCCGACATAAGAACAGGAGGTAATATTCTACTAGTTAATATTTTATATCTGCATCAATAGTAGACTTCACTTTCTTTAATATTGTTTTTGATTTACAGGAGGAGTGGTCCTTTCTGCAATTTCAACTTGTCCGATGTTGTTTCATGGTTGCTAAGTGCCTTCATAATCTTCCGAGAAAGCCCCTTACTCTTTCATAAGGTCAGCTTTTATTCCAATTTGATTTTAGCTGTTTGCTGGTGAAGTCTTAAGAGTTGGTATGTTTTCCTATGTGCATCTGTGTCTGTAATCCGTTTTCTGTATCAAGTTGTACATCTTACATATTTGTCCAAGACTCTTTTATATACATGAGAACTGGCAGGATTGAAAAGGAAGGTTTACCTACCAAACATCTGGCCCTTTTACAAATACAATACAAGGCCCTCTCTTGCTCATAGCTACATTGGCTAGAAATTTGTCCCCAAGTTAAATTGTTGACAACCGCTCATAAAAATTGTCAATATTTTTCATAGCTACACTGCTAGGAATTTGGTCACTACGCTCGGGTTAATTACTGCGCATAAAAGTTGTCAATTGTTTTGCAGAATTTTCTTATGCTCCATAGCCGACGTCATTCTGATGGGAGAAGGTTTAGATAATGATGGTCCATGATAGAGGGCTAGACATATAGAAAATAGCATACTAACTCTTATCCTAAATCTTTGGAGAATTAATATTTGCTTACCTCTTTCCTGGCACATAAGTTATGCATTATCTATGCACTGGGAAATGGAGTGAATGTAACTGCCATTTATGTGATGCAGGTCTCTCAGCTCCTTGCTTTGATGCTAACTTCCAAGAAAAGAAGCTTTTCTCATCCTTTATTTTCTGAAAGTTCTCTCTCTATAGATCATTGGGTAGCATATTTCCATCAAGCTTCCATCGGGACCTACATACCTGCTCAATACTTAGCTTATAAAGGTCCTACCATCAACTCAGAGAATACAGAGGTTTGTGTATCCTCACTGGCTGGCCCTTTTACTGCACTTTTTGTAAGTGTACTGTTTATTGAATTAAAGAACTATCACTGAGCATTATATTTTTTATATGCTACAAAGACTGCTATAGCGGCCACCAAAGGAGCTCCTTGGCAGTCATAGTATCCATCTTCAACTTATATGCTATTAGAGTCTACCATAACTATACTTTGACTGCCATATTGAGAACTATTGTGACGGATAACAGTTGGCTTTAATATATGGAACATTATTGTGATGGCTACATGGTGGTCATGGCTTCTAATTTGTTGCATGAATACTTAATGGAGGTGCCAATCGTGTCAGATACGTAACTGATATTATGTTCAGTAGACACATAATTCAACACTTCTACTGATACACGTGTGGTACAACGATATTTAAGCTCTTTGTGTACGTAACTATGCTGTGTTTAATTGACAATTCAAGGATTGTCCTAAGCAATGTGTTTAAAATATATAGTACATCATTAGGAATAACTGTTGATATGAGGACACCATTCCAATTTGTTATTATCAACTATAGTAAAATCAAATCCTAATTTATAGATGCAATGATGGTAATTGAATCTTATTATGTACTAACGGTTTAATCATAAATCTCGTTGATGCAATAGAACCGGACAATTCTAGCCTAAAATGGTATGCCTACGAGTCACCGCAACCAAGAACCTTAAACAAAGACCTTTCTACTTCGATTGTCCAAACTCGTAACCCTTACTCATTTCTGCATGAAAGATGAACGCCTTTGTCCCCGTGACCATTAGATGAAAACTCCTTCACCATATGAAGAGTGGCCATCAACTCCACAAAAGAAGACTGAAATCACAATCCCTCGTGAAGAGGTATATTGAATGGCTATGAATATGACACGTGTATATGTCAATAAAAAACCTTAAAACTAAGAAAGGTATTATTAAATGATATAAATGAGAAGCAAAGTCCAAAATCCGAATTATCAAGGAGGGCCGAAAGTGTCACGACCCGCACCCAGTGAAAGGGCACAAGAAGTAAAGTACGCCCAGCCTACGCCGCAGTGTCGGCGGTAGAACGCTGTCCTGAGTCACAATATCTAACACAGTCTAGGATAAGCTCCGAATGGAGAATAAAATAATAAGTAACTCAATCACAACAACTAAGATGGAATATAAGAAAGAATCTCAAGAAAGTCACAGATATAAATAAAAGTCTAGGTGTAAACCACCAGAACAAATCTCAAGTACAACTCATAATGTCTCAAATAAAAAGACAATAAGATACTAAAGTCTCAGCTAGACTATGGGCAAGTCCTCAGCGACAGATGGATCCTCCTGAGGGTCCACGTCACCAGTGTCACCTAAGCCAGTGCCATATCAGGACGGAACGAGCACATATCTCTCACAACAGTTCATATCAGGGTTGGACATATAAAACAAGCTATAGAAAATTATACATGAAACACTGTAAAGAAAATCAACAAGAGAGAATATCAAGACGAGATATAAATATGATAAATAGAGAAATGTAACTATCTACGTGATTTAGAGCATAAATTGGTTATGTAAACAGGTTGGGTTATACATGGATAAACTATAGAGTTGCACATGAATACCTACTGGGGATAATGATCACATAACCAACTACACTCTCCCTGCCCCCAATCAATACACAAGGATCAAGTCATGATATGTTATTGCACATGGATAACAACTACTTTATACATGGAGCTCATATGGTCATGAGTGTACATGAATAACATATGAGTGTACATAGATAAATATGAATACATGGAGTACATGATGAACACGATAAAGTACATGAACATGATATACTCGATGTATCCGAGGGGATAATATTGCATGAAAAGATCCATAGGGTACTAATCCATGTGAACATCGTGTCAGCATCAAGTATACTAGTCTATAACAAGAGAACATATCCAAACAAGTATGAAAAGATCAGAGATTGTACTCGCCTGGCAAACTGAATTGCTGATGATGAAGTGTAGCTAAACTGGGGCAATATAAACCTATTTAAAGTATACACATGTCACAACCAAGTCTAAAATATCAAAAAAATAGCTACAATGCACGACTACATGCTTCTAGGTCCCTTTTGGTCAAAGTAAACCCCTGGTCAACTCTGGTTAAACCTGGTCAATGCTGGTCAAACCTGGTCAAACATTAGTCAACTAGTCCATTTACTAATTTTTAGGTTATACACAAGTTTCTAGGTCATTCTAAGTTCGTTTGAGTTGAATTGGATCAAGTTTGACCCAAAGTTGACTTTTGTCAACTTGGTCAGCTTGTCGGTCAACTCGACTAAACTAAGGTCTTTGGGTCGATCCTAATCTGTCCCAATACTCCAATGGTCACAAACACTAACCTACAATCACATAAAACTATAGTCTATCAACCACTAACATATATATATATATATATATATATTTTTTTTTTTTTCTATATATATATATATATATATATATAGACTTCCCTCTAAGCACATACATATATACATAACCCATATATGAAAGAATGGTGGTGCGGAGAATATAGACTGTTATCAACTCCAGAATTCTGGAAATAAACAACCCCAAATCATTTTCCTACCCAAAAATATATTACACAAGTATTTATATATAAAACATACAATGTATAAACTATATATATATATATATATATATATATATATATATATATATAGGTTCGCTAGTACCGGAAATAGATCGATCTCTCGATCCGAAGCGATACAAAAATATGGAAAAACTGAACCCTCGCTCCAAACAACACTTATATATATACATAACCATATTCATGAAAAAAAATATATATATACTTATATATATATAGGCCTACAAGTAGAAAACTCATATATGCTTGAAAAGAGCAAATAATTAAGTAAAAATTTCGCGGATCACTTCCCGCAAGTTCTAAATATCATTTATGAACTAACAAATCAGAAAATGCCGATTAGAAGTCAAACGGATCGAAAAATCACATTTCTATTCAAAACTTTGAACCCGAAAAACCCAATTTCGACAAAACGACTCAAAACGCAAAATACACCAAATCAACCCGCGAAACTCGGCATACACGTTGGTCTCAACCTACGTGATGCGCTCGGGTACTTACGGGTCCGAAATCATGTCCGTGTCGTGTCCGGCGAATGCATATCGGAAAACTGATTTTGCGTGTCGAAGAGGGTGTTCTCGCTCGATTGCGCGTCACACAACCAAGTCATAAACCTATTTAAAGTATACACATGTCACAACCAAGTCTAAAATATCAAAAAAAATAGCTACAATGCAAGACTACATGCTTTTAGGTCCCTTTTGGTCAAAGTCAACCCCTGGTCAACTCTGGTCAAACCTGGTCAATGTTGGTCAAACCTGGTCAAACATTGGTCAACTAGTCCATTTACTAATTTTTAAGTTATACACAAGTTTCTAGGTCATTCAAAGTTCGTTTCAGTTGAATTGGATCAAATTTGACCCAAAGTTGACTTTTGTCAACTTTGTCAGCTTGTCGGTCAACTCGACTAAACTAAGGTCTTTGGGTTGATCCTAATCTGTCCCAATACTCCAATGGTTACAAACACTAACCTACAATCACATAAAACTATAGTCTATCAACCACTAACATTATATATATATATATATATATATATATATATATATATATATGTAGACTTTCCTCTAAGCACATACATATATACATAACCCATATATGCATAACCCATATATATATATAAATATATATATATATATATATATATATATATATATATATATATATATATATATAGACTTTCCTCTAAGCACATACATATATAGACTTTCCTCTAAGCACATACATATATACATAACCCATATATGAAAGAATGGTGGTGCAAAGAATACAGACTGTTATCAACTCCAGAATTCTGGAAATAAACAGCCCCAAATTATTTTCCTACCAAAAAATATATTACACAAGTATTTATATATAAAACATACAATGTATAAACTATATATATTGGTATATACAATATATATATATATATATATATATATATATATATATATATATATATATATATAGGTTCGCTAGTCCCGGAAATAGATCGATCTCTCGATCCGAAGCGATACAAAAATCTGGAAAAACTGAACCCTCGCTCCAAAACAACGCTTATATATACATAACCATATATATATATATATATATATATATATATATATATATATATATATATGCCTACAAGTAGAAAACTCATATATGCTTGAAAAGAGCAAATAATTAAGTAAAAATTCCGCGGATCACTTCCCGCAAAGTTGAATTGGATCAAGTTTGACCCAAAGTTGACTTTTGTCAACTTGGTCAGCTTGTCGGTCAACTCGACTAAACTAAGGTCTTTGGGTTGATCCTAATCTGTCCCAATACTCCAATGGTCACAAACACTAACCTACAATCACTATATATATATATATATATATATATATATATAGACTTCCCTCTAAGCACATACATATATACATAACCCATATATGAAAGAATGGTGGTGCAAAGAATACGGACTGTTATCAACTCCAGAATTCTTGAAATAAACAGCCCCAAATCATTTTCCTACCAAAAAATATATTACACAAGTATTTATATATAAAACATACAATGTATATATATATATATATATATATATATATATATATATATATATATATATATGTTCGCTAGTCCCGGAAATAGATCGATCTCTCGATCCGAAGCGATACAAAAATCTGGAAAAACTGAACCCTCGCTCCAAAACAGCGCTTATATATATACATAACCATATTCATATATATATATATATTTATATATATATGCCTACAAGTAGAAAACTCATATATGCTTGAAAAGAGCAAATAATTAAGTAAAAATTTCGCGGATCACTTCCCGCAAGTTCTAAATATCATTTATGAACTAACAAATCAGAAAATACCGATTAAAAGTCGAAGGATCGAAAAATCACATTTCTATTCAAAACTTTGAACCCGAAAAACCCAATTTCGACAAAACGACTCAAAACGCAAAATACACCAAATCAACCCGCGAAACTCGGCATACACGTTGGTCTCAACCTACGTGATGCGCTCGGGTACTCGCGGGTCCGAAATCGTTTCCGTGTCGTGTCCGGCGAATGCGTATCGGAAAACTGATTTCGCGTGTCGAAGAGGGTGTTCTCGCTCGATTGCGCGTCACACGCGCAACGAGAAGTCTCGTGCTCGTGCACACGACTAGGTAGGGTCACGGGGTAGGTCTAGGACACGTCGACACGACACGAAGTCGCAGCGACGCGACACAGCAGCTCGCGCAACAGCGCGTGGCCTGCGCGCGTGCGTGCGCGTGCGTGCATGCTCGTGCATGCGGTTCGTCGCTCGTGGCTCGCGCGTCGGACCACGCCACGACTCGGGATCGAGTCCCTGGGTAGTTACGTGTTCCAACTCCTGGTACGGGTCCTCGATGCGCCGTGTTCGCGTACGAAGGCCGTGTCAGCGGCGAATTTCAGCCCGAGTGCACAGTTCAGCCGACTAGTGCACGCGCAATTTCTCCGCGCTCGCTCGACGAAACGTCGTGAAATTTTACGGACATATGGGCAGAGGTTGTCCCTACGTGCTCGTAAAATTTCACACAAGACGGAGCTCTGTGCATCGAGTTATGACGCACAGACTGCAGGGCGTGCACGGGACCGTACACGGGATCTCGTGCACACGTGTCCGTGTCCGTTCGGATGTCGAAATCGTGTCGATTTCCGATCCGTCTTCATGAAAGTTGTTACAAATCATATAAGGAAGGATTTCGTGAAAACAGAATCGAAAATTAACACTTTTCAATTCTAAGTGGCATTTTGCCGAACACGTGCAACGTGAGACCGATACTTGTCCGATACCGCTATCAAACGAAGTCAAAAACCAACCAAACTTCAGGGACATGTCAAGGGTACCTATATGGATGCAAATATGAAATAAAATTAAGAATAACTATGGTAGAAAAGGGTTTACCTATTGAGTGTCGAAAACTCAATAAACGGAGTCCTTCGGTCGTCGTGTCGGTCGATTCCCCTCAAGCAATTGCCTCCGCCTCCTTGTTAGTAATACAACAACGGATCCTCCTCTTCTAGACGATTCAACGAAGTTCGTTTGGGGAGAAACGGACTCCGGATGAAGAAAATAGGATTTTTGGAGGAGGAGATCTATTAGGGTTTCACTTGGAGGCTACGTGCTCTCTCACAAAAGTGAAAAGAAGGGGGGGGGGGGGGCTGCTGTGGCCGGCCATATGAGGGGGTATTAGGGTTAGGGTTTACACATGGGCCAAGCACTCTCAAGTTGCAAGAAGGCCCATGTCAAAAAAGGCTTAATGCAAAAATAACTTAAAAATCATTTAAACCACTCCAAAAATAGAGATTAAATCTAAATAATTTTTAAAACCAAAATGTGAATTTTAATTACATTATTAGGCTTCTAGTGAAGGTTGACTAAGGTCAAACTACTTATACTACCAAGTCACCAGTCTACAACCAATCAAATCACACTGCAATCAATCTAATTAATAAATAGATAAAAATTCAAATAAAAATCATAAAAATTCAATAATCACAATTACTAAAATACCATTGAAATTGAAAAGTGAGTGTGACAAATCTACCCTCCTTAAAATAATTTCGTCCTCGAAATTAAGATGATCCTACTCCTTCTAGGTCAAATCCTCAACAATCATGGTCTTAAGAAAACTTATCTAAATCATGCAGTTGGAAAGATATCATACATGATTATGGTAGATAATCAGTCTGGGGTCTCATCTAGCCACTATAGTCATACTAAATCAAAAGTAGTCATAATGTATCAAACATACAAACAATATAGTAGGGTACAGTAATCATTAAGATAGGATAAGGTATGGGTCAAGAACTCACCTCTACTAGGTCTGGTAGCTGGAGCTCTCTCCCGGAGGTAGGCCTCGACTAGGGGCAGGTGTAGTAGGACAGTCTCGTACCTTGTGTGCAGCTGACCCACAAAATAGGCACAATCCTAGTCTCTTCCTACAATCCTTCCATACGTGCCCAGGCTTCTTACAGAAAGTACAGGTAGGCACCCACTCAACTGGCCTCTGCTGGACAGGAATCTGAACTGGATAGGCTGGAAGCTTGGGTACTCCTGAGGCTCTGGGTATAAACTGCTCCTCGCTCTCTTGGGACTAGGCTCTCCCCTCGAATGTATGTAATCCCACAACAGTTGGATACTGAGACTCTGCTCTCATAAGCTCAGCCTGAAGTCTTTGTACCTCCCGCACATCCTGAAGGAGTCTGTAAATATGAGCCCCATCAGGAATGGCATGGGGTACCACTCCAGGAGGCAAAGGGAGGCCCTCAGTCTCCGGCTGAACTGCAGCCCTCTCCTGAAGGATAGGAGATGGAGGAAAATTCTCCGATGAGGCTACTAACACCTCCTGAGCAATAGAAGGGGGAAATACAATCTCAGTCTCATCCGGAATTGCAGCTGTGCACTGGGGACAGACTCTGGTCATGGGTGCCATTCTGGAAAAGATAAGGAAAAAAATAATAAATCATCGTGCTTTAAGGCAGTCTATCACCCTATATGAAAACTGGTGATTACAACTATAAAGCGTTACTATTCTAAAGATGATCAAAATTGAAAGTTTAAAGCACGACTTGTCAATAACACTGAAATCCAAGCACACTATACATATCTATAAGAAAATTTAGTCTCGATATGATCTAAGTTGATCAATTCCAGGATGAATCGAGGTTTGGGCAAGATGGAGAACGAGGTCATTGAAGTCTGGGCACGAGTATCCAAGACTTGAAATCCATGTCACAATTGAATTAATTCAATTGAATAAGGTTCCAAACATTGGATGATAAGGATAATGACCAAGTCGACTGGTCGCGATCAAGGGTTTAGAATTCAACACTTTTGAAATCCTAAAGGATACTACGAGGATATAGAAATAAGTCAATTTCCTCCTTTTGATAAGGAAGCTAAACGTGATACCTTGGGTTGACCTATTAAGTACAGTGCCTTGTCTTTCTGAAATATGTGAAAGACAAAAGCAAAAAGAGTTCAAAGACGATGCTATTGAGTACAATACGTGGTTCATAGACGACGAAAATAATTCAAGGAGAATTGCCAAAGCTGTCGTGGATGAGACTCTAGGGCAAGTTTAACTATGCCTCTATCCACGTAGTGTAATATATGAAAGCGAACCAAAGTGCAATACGTTGATCAGACCATCATACACCGGTTCTGATTAGACACTATGTTAGTGGGTCGACCCAATAAAATATGTCATTGGTCAAGCTCGAAAAAGAGATAAGTTTGCAAAACTAAGGCTAAATTAGCAGCATATGGTAGTCAAAATATAAGTAAGGGAGGTAATGATGATGAAGAAAAAAATAGTCCAAGGTCCTTAACTAAACGGGTCAAGCAATCAAGATAAGGTACAAGGTTAAGCATTTAAGGAAACAAGAAGAACACCATCACATGTCGGGTCGAAAGAATTGAGTCATGGTTGGATCTCGAATTTAAGTCAGAAAGTATTTTAGTATCATGGTAAGGGCTATAGTTTAGTTTTATCGACCAGAAAGTCTCATCAAGAAAATAGTGTACAAGGAGACGTGTTTAGTGGGACATGATATATCTACATGAAGGTGGACTCGTCTAGGTCTTGCATGTGAAGTTTGTTGGAGGATAACAACTAGTATTACACTCCGAATATCAAAGTCACGGTAAGGAACGTCAAAGAATCTAAAATAGAAGGTAAGTGTTCAAGAGGTGACAATTAATACAAGAATAAATGAAATCAAGTTGAAGCATGAAATAAATTTAATTAAGAATCCAGTGAAATAATTTAGGGATACAGTTCTAAAGGGAGAATACTGTTAAGGAACGATCAAATACAAACGGTTAGAAAGTCACAATAAAAGATCTAGATTTGAGGAAAGGTTGAGTAAGTCAAGATTGAGATACAGTCACATAGTTTGGTAGACGACTAACAACACTTGAGTATATACTACTATCATAGTCATGAGTGATATGGCAATTAGTGTGGAACACTTCTATCTCATTAAGGTTACCTTGGTGGCCTACCATTACATTCTTTTAAAAAGAATTTTCAAAATAACTACCGCAATTTGTATTCACTCTAAGCCATCCAATCTAATCACGACTAACATTTAAATCCTTTTCATAAATCTTATAATAACTTTTATCACGTTACTACTAACCTTTCCAAAATTTAACATTTCAATCCAACTTTAAACTCCAGAGTTAATGAATCATGAATCCATAAAATTCTATATCACTTCATAACTTTAAAAACTCCCAATTTGTCTTAAATAATCCTCAAGATAGACACTTAGCTTATCATGACAATCTAGCATTTACAGCTCAGTATTTTAACGCGCTTATCAACCATAATTTCTCTTTCTAAGTCATTGAAACATAATCACTACTTCTTAAACCAAAATCTAAATATATTTTTAAATCTTCAACCAATTGACACGATTCCAAATTTGAGATTTTTTTTTCCAAAAAAATCGTTTTTATATCTTCCCAATCTTTTAAACCAAATATTTAATATCATTGTTTCCACTTAAATTTGAAATTCAATAAACATATACATCGCAACTTGTACGACTCAATTTAATAGTTCATACTGCAACCCCCTTTTTTATCATTATCAAACCAATCTACATACGTTCAAAGATGTATAATCATAATCCAATAATTCATGAATCACATCAATTCCTGAAATCGATTTATATAGATTCTAACTATTTTCCTCCAGTATCAAAATATAATTTTATAATCCTCTGGTGATTACTACTTAGAATCTCAAGATAAATTTCTTTGGTAATATCCCAACTTACAAACTACTAATCAATAAATCATCCTTTTAGAAAATGCCCTTATAACTTAGTCAAAGTATCCGTGTATTCCAATTCCTTAATGTAATCCTTCTAGCCATGTGTTTGACCAATGAGTATATAGCAGTGTAGCCATCTTCCTAGCCATTATTAAGCACAAGAAAGTAAGGGTATTGGTGAAAAGAGTTCAAACAAGATGCAAGAATCAAGGGATGAAGGTGGATTAAAATAAGGGAAAGGGAATTTAAATCGAAGCTCAAAATGAGATTCTCAAGGGTCATCCCAGGAATCTCTCAGGAAATTATAATAGTGATTGAGTATCCTCTCATCTAACACCTTACTTTCTATATTCTATAGCAGGCTCGTAGCAGTACAACTAAGTCGTTGTGCTAAGTAGATATCGTACTAATGCGAATCTCGACCTGCATGGACCGGAGAGATGAAATCGTGTCTCCATAACTATCTTGAAGACAGATCAAACAAGGAATCAATTACTGAAAAAGAAGCGAAATCATCAAAGGAGGACAGTTGTTTTCAAAATGAGATAATTAACAGCAAGAATTTGATAAGAGTTTTCCTAATGTGATTGAGTACCTTAACTTATATCTTATATCCTACTGCAGGCTGTAATGATACTCTAATTCGAGTACCACTACGAAATCACACTAGTTGTGATTGTCGACCTGCATGGGCCACCACTAAAAACGTGTCACGACCCGCACCCAGTGAAAGGGCACGAGAAGTGAAGTACGCCCAGCCTACGCCGCAGTGTCGGCGGTAGAACGCTGTCCTGAATCACAATATCTAACACAGTCTAGGATAAGCTCCGAATGGAGAATAAAATAATAAGTAACTCAATCACAACAATTAAGATGGAATAGAAGAAAGAATCTCAAGAAAGTCACAGATATAAATAAAAGTCTAGGTGTAAACCACCAGAACAAATCTCAAGTACAACTCATAATGTCTCAAATAAAAAGACAATAAGATACTAAAGTCTCAGCTAGACTATGGGCAAGTCCTCAGCGACAGATGGATCCTCCTGAGGGTCCACGTCACCAGTGTCACCTAAGCCAGTGCCATAATAAGTAGGATAGTACTCCTCATCATCACCTGTAAAATTTTTAACATGCCCAATCAGGACGGAACGAGCACATATCTCTCACAACAGTTCATATCAGGGTTGGACATATAAAGCAAGCTATAGAAAATTATACATGAAACGCTGTAAAAAAATCAACAAGAGAATATCAAAACGAGATAAAAATATGATAAATAGAGAAATGTAATTATCTACGTGATTTAGAGCATAAATTGGTTATGTAAACAGGTTGGGTTGCACATGGATAAACTATGGAGTTGCACATGAATACCTACTGGGGATAATGATCACATAACCAACTACACTCTCCCTGCCCCCAATCAATACACAAGGATCAAGTCATGATATGTTATTGCACATGGATAACAACTACTTTATACATGGAGCTCATATGATCATGAGTGTACATGAATAACATATGAGTGTACATGGATAAATATGAATACATGGAGTATATGATTAACACGATAAAGTACATAAACATGATATACTCGATGTATCCGAGGGGATAACATCGCATGAAAAGATCCATAGGGTACTAATCCGTGTGAACATCGTGTCAGCATCAAGTATACTAGTCTATAACAAGAGAACATATCCAAACAAGTATGAAAATATCAGAGATTGTACTCGCATGGCAAACTGAACTGCTGATGATGAAGTGTAGCTAAACTGGGACAATATAAACCTATTTAAAGTATACACATGTCACAACCAAGTCTAAAATATCAAAAGAAATAGCTACAATGCACGACTACATGCTTCTAGGTCCCTTTTGGTCAAAGTCAACCCCTGGTCAACTCTGGTCAAACCTGGTCAATGCTGGTCAAACCTGGTCAAACATTGGTCAACTAGTCCATTTACTAATTTTTAGGTTATACACAAGTTTCTAGGTCATTCTAAGTTCGTTTGAGTTGAATTGGATCAAGTTTGACCCAAAGTTGACTTTTGTCAACTTGGTCAGCTTGTCGGTCAACTCGACTAAACTAAGGTCTTTGGGTTGATCCTAATCTGTCCCAATACTCCAATGGTCACAAACACTAACCTACAATCACATAAAACTATAGTCTATCAACCACTAATATATATATATATATATATATATATATATATATATATATATATATATATATAGACTTCCTCTAAGCACATACATATATACATAACCCATATATGAAAGAATGGTGGTGCAACACGGACTGTTATCAACTCCAGAATTCTGGAAATAAACAGCCCCAAATCATTTTCCTACCAAAAAATATATTACACAAGTATTTATATATAAAACATACAATGTATAAACTATATATATTGGTATATACAATATATGTATATATATATATATATATATATATATATATATATATATATATATGTTCGCTAGTCCCGGAAATAGATCGATCTCTCGATCCGAAGCGATACAAAAATCTGGAAAAACTGAACCCTCGCTCCAAAACAGCGCTTATATATATACATAACCATATACATAACCATATTCATATATATATATATATATATATATATATATATATATATATATATGCCTACAAGTAGAAAACTCATATATGCTTGAAAAGAGCAAATAATTAAGTAAAAATTCCGCGGATCACTTCCCGCAAGTTCTAAATATCATTTATGAACTAACAAATTAGAAAATACCGATTAAAAGTCGAAGGATCGAAAAATCACATTTCTATTCAAAACTTTGAACCCGAAAAACCCAATTTCGACAAAACGACTCAAAACGCAAAATACACCAAATCAACCCGCGAAACTCGGCATACACGTTGGTCTCAACCTACGTGATGCGCTCGGGTACTCACGGGTCCGAAATCGTTTCCGTGTCGTGTCCGGCGAATGCGTATCGGAAAACTGATTTCGCGTGTCGAAGAGGGTGTTCTCGCTCGATTGCGCGTCACACGCCAACGAGAAGCCTCGTGCTCGTGCACACGGCTAGGTAGGGTCACGGGGTAGGTCTAGGACACGTCGACACGGCACGAAGTCACAGCGACGCGACACAGCAGCTCGTGCAACAGCATGTGGCCTGCGCGCGCATGCGTGCGTGCATGCTCGTACATGCGGTTCGTCGCTCGTGGCTCGCGCGTCGGGCCACGCCACGACTCGGGATCGAGTCCCTGGGTAGTCAGGTATAGGGCTACGTGTTCCAACTCCTGGTACGGGTCCTCGATGCGCCGTGTTCGCGTACGAAGGCCGTGTTAGCGGCGAATTTCAGCCCGAGTGCACAGTTCAGCCGACTAGTGCACGCGCGATTTCTCCGCGCTCGCTCGACGAAACGTCGTGAAATTTTACGGACATATGGGCAGAGGTTTCCCCTACGTGCTCGTAAAATTTCAAGCAAGACGGAGCTCTGTGCATCTAGTTATGACGCACAGACTGCAGGGCGTGCATGGGACCGTACACGGGATCTCGTGCACGCGTGTCCGTGTCCGTTCGGATGTCGTAATCATGTCGATTTCCGATCCGTCTTCATGAAAGTTGTTACAAATCATATAAGGAAGGATTTCGTGAAAACAGAATCGAAAATTAACACTTTTCAATTCTAAGTGGCATTTTGCCGAACACGTGCAACGTGAGACCGATACTTGTCCGATACCGCTATCAAACGAAGTCAAAACCCAACAAACTTCAGGGACATGTCAAGGGTACCTATATGGATGCAAATAGGAAAAAAATTTCAGAATAACTATGGTAGAAAAGGGTTTACCTATTGAGTGTCGAAAACTCAATAAACGGAGTCCTTCGGTCGTCGTGTCGGTCGATTCCCCTCAAGCAATTGCCTCCGCCTTCTTGTTAGTAATACAACAGCAGATCCTCCTCTTCTAGACGATTCAACGGAGTTCGTTTGGGGAGAAACGGACTCCGGATGAAGAAAATAGGATTTTTGGAGGAGGATATCTATTAGGGTTTCACTTGGAGGCTACGTGCTCTCTCACAAAAGTGAAAAGAGGGGGGGGGGGGGGGGGGGCTGCTGTGGCCGGCCATAGGAGGGGGTATTAGGGTTAGGGTTTACACATGGGCCAAGCACTCTCAGGTTGCAAGAAGGCCCATGTCAAAAAAGGCTTAAAAAGGCTTAATACAAAAATGACTTAAAAATCATTTTAACCACTCCAAAAATAGAGATTAAATCTAAATAATTTTTAAAACCAAAATGTGAATTTTAATTACATTATTAGGCTTCTAGTGAAGGTTGACTAAGGTCAAACTACTTATACTACCAAGTCACCGGTCTACAACCAATCAAATCACAATGCAATCAATCTAATTAATAAATAGATAAAAATTCAAATAAAAATCATAAAAATTCAAATAATCACAATTACTAAAATACCCTTGAAATTGAAAAGTGAGTGTGACAGAAAGCACGTGGATAACTAGTTATATAATAAAGCGAAGTCATATTTTTTGTCACAATATAAAAGATTAAAGTTAGGTCACGCTTAAAAGATAGGAAGTAACTCAAATGGATACCACGTGCATGTCAATAAAAAACCCTTAAAATTAATGAAAATATTTTTAAATGATATAAATGAGAAGCAATTATGAAAACCAAATAATCAAGGAGTTCCGGAGGCACGAGGATAACTAATATATATATCACATTTGTTTTGGTTGACCATGACAGTTTTTGCTTCCATGTGAATTATCCTTGTCGAAGTAATGTTTTCTGATCTCTATTCTTTCATGTGAAATATCTGGCATCCGTACAACCTGATACAAATTTTGTCTTGTAATCTTCACAACATATTCTATGCCCTCATTTTTTGAGGTGTTTTAGCTCTCTCCTTTATGACTGATTTCTTTATCATTTTTTTGTGTTTCAGGATGCTTCTAGATCTAGCATGCTTGACACTTATATTAAAACAACCAACTTCCTCAGGTTTACATATTGTACCAACAAAATAGAAACTGTTCTTCAATTGCTATGGCTGGCAACTTGATGTCTCTCTTGATTTTTCTTTTTTGCAGACTTGCTCCAGAAGGACTTGAAAGTCTAGAAAAAATTGTCAGCGACCTTTTCTCATGCCTTCCAACTGTTCCCATAATTTGTATAAGTATTATCGGAAATGACTACCTTCAATTCATTGGAGAAGCGTCGCTTCATTGCCCTTATCCCGCTTGGATGCTGATATCACGTTTACATGCAAGCGACCAGCCAATTGTTAAGCGTCTGCCTGTACAGGCCATTCCGGAAGGTATCTTATTTAATTTTCTGTCAACTTATCCGTTATTAAGTATATGCTCATTTCACTGCAGGAAACATGGAGATGTTATCATTTCACTTTTAGGATATATGAACTAATGCATTTGATCTGTTGTTGCCAGGAGTTCAGTCTAAAAAATATGGAACAAACTACCTGTGTCCTTGGGGCTACTATACCGTTCTAGATAGTGTGGCTCCGTCATTCAAGCAGATTATTGAGGAGCACGCAACTCTAGTTAAAACTCCACGTGATTCATACGAAGACCATAAGAGATATGTGAAGCAGAGAAGCCGACTAGATTCTAGGCTACAGGCCCTCTTGAAGTATGTATGAGTTCTTGTTGGTTTTGTAAATTTGTAGGTTATTTGTGCTTTGGACAACTAAAAAGTTTGATACTTGCAACCTGAACAATGCTTGTTCAACGTAGCGTATTGGCTGATAAATTTCCTTTTTATAAACAAATATTTAAGTGACATTTGATGTACAGGTCCATTGAAGAATTGTGGTTTGGAAAATCTATTTGCCTACTTTTAGGTGAACATTCAAATCCTTCAGATATAAGCAAGGGAGTTTCAAACAGCCTGATAGAAGCAGCAGAGGTTGAGATTGGAGAAACGTCCTGCTTAAGAAAGCCTGTAATTTTTGTATTAGATTCCGATTTGCAGGTGAGTGATGTATTTAGTTAGTCAAAATTAGAAATTTTCTAGTGAGAAACTAATTTACTTCCCAAGTTGATGACAATAAACCGACATTAGATATATCTATACATCTCTGCAACCTAGTTGGCTATTTCATTTTTAAAATCTAACAATGGTGGTTTTTTAATATTGGATGCAGGTGTTTTGCTTGGAGAATCTACCAACCCTGAGGAATCAAGAAATTTACCGTATGCCATCTGTCAGTTGTATCAATCTGACAATGAAAAGAAACTCTCGTTATCACGAGCAGGACACGGTAGTTGATTCTAATTTTCCGTGTATAGACCCACTGAATACGTACTTCTTATTGAACCCTAGCGACGAACTCGGCGCACTGGACGTATTTGAGGACTGGTTCAAAAGTCTTCATTGGAAGGTAAAACTGATGAGAATATCAAGTTGTTTAATTTGCGTTACGTCTTTAAACAATATAACAAGTTGGACTTCTGCCAACTTTCAGATGCAAAGCTTGGTTACACAAACAAAAGTACTTTATTTTTAGAACTACGCTTACTACTTGGATACTTTAGGAATCATGTTTTGACGTGTGCATGCATGCATGAGTCGATGTTGTTTCGTGAACTTGTTTCATTGTGGTTCATATGCAGGGGATAGCTAGAAAAGTTCCGGAAAGTCATGATCTGGTTTCGGCCTTGGGTCGTCATGATTTGTTTATTTACATTGGTCATGGTAATGGTGCGTTGAAGTGAATCCCTTTGTGCCTTTTGTAAGTCTTCCGTTTTAACTTTTTGTTAACAAAAGTTGACAATTATCATTTATCATGCAGGAATGAAATACATTTCTGCTAACCAGATTATGGAGTTGGACAGTTCTCCTGCTATCATTCTTATGGGGTGCAAAAGTGGTTTACTTGTGAGCAAAGGTTGTTATGTACCCAAAGGAGCTCCGCTATTCTATTTGTATGCTGGTTCCCCTGCTATCATTGCAAATCTGTGGATTGTTACTGCAAAAGATGTCAAGAAGTTTACAAAATCCCTAATTAATACATGGTTACAAGAAGAAGAGAACTGTACTTCTGAATATTGTGGAAGGAGGAGGATTGTGTCTCTTATGCATAAAGCAAAGGGGGATTGCATATATCCATACTTGACAGGTGCGGCTCCTGTCTGTTATGGTGTTCCGACTCATATATTGAAGAAGGAAAGTCCATGACAGATGTCACGCAAGTGAGTGAAATAGACAATCCTATTATGGTGTCAGTTTTTTCTTTATTTGATGTCATTGTTTTTTATTTTACTGAATATACTAGTCCATACCTCTTTGCAAGAACAACAAAGTTATATATCCCCCCAAAATTTATAGTTGGTTGCTTATTTTTTTTCCAGATCAACTGTAATACTGGTAAAAAATGTATCATTTCATACTAATTCTAGCAAGTGTTTTTTTTTTCCTTCATGGCGCATCATTTGACCTATATTGCACTTGTCTAGACCTCATTGCCAATGGCTTACTATATATATTAAATATCATTTATTTTTATAACAACTAACTCGACAGTGCATGACAGGAAATCATGTAGTCATTCGTAATTGTTGATAAAACTGTGAACTCTTACCAACAATAGAATTACGAAATAAAAATTCTACCAACAATTTCGAAAGAAAAATTTGACACAATGATGTGGAATTTGTTTTTTTTTTTTTGAATACTTGAAATAGAGTAATGACATTCGTACTCCCTCCAAACCATCTCTTCTTATGTGGCAGCTGACATGGTAAATTAAATAACATTACATGATATCTAGCTGACGTAGCATATTAATATTATATGACATCTAACATGGCAGCTAACATGCCAAATTTTATCAAAAAAAATTAATTATCTATTTTTTAATGTTAATATTAATTTTAATATTAATATTAATGCTAATATTAATATTAATACAGGTAAAGTGCAAAAAATTCTTCCTTAGATGAATTGGTTTTGCAAAAGAAGACTTCTAGATTAAAAAAACTATCAAATTTTACATATGACTCAGTTTAGATCCAATTTGATTTACGCCTATTCTTCTCCCTCCATATATGCCACACCGACGCTGATAGCTTGGTCCGCGCTAGTTTGAACCATATGGGACCTCTGTTTTTGTTGCTGGAGATATCATTCATTATAGTATCCAAATCTCTGTGGTTACCAAATTGTAATTGTAAAGGGATGCTTATAGCTTTCCAAATTGCCCATGTAAACTCACAGTC
Source organism: Iris pallida (assembly GCA_029216955.1). NCBI lineage: Eukaryota > Viridiplantae > Streptophyta > Magnoliopsida > Asparagales > Iridaceae > Iris > Iris pallida. Next base: position 1,112,102 of record JANAVB010003599.1, on the reverse strand, counting down.
TAAAGAGATGTCCTGCTGATTCGTTATCCTGTTGACATAGCCTGCACCCTTGATTGTTCACCTGGGTTCTAAACTTTTCAATCCTGTTCATGGTTAATAGCCGACCTTTCACTACCTTAAGCATATTTAGTTGCATTTTCAATGCTACCACATCTCGTCTCCTGGTGCTTGTACCTGTTTATACTTTATAGACTGTTTTGAAGTCAAATTCGCCTGTAGGCGAGTTTTCCCAATCCCAGTAGTCCCACTCCAGCCTTGGGTCGATGGGAATTTGCTCATCTCATGAGCCAGATGATATATATATATATATATATATATATATATATATATATATAAACATAGATATTGATCCATGAGCTCTGCTAGGGTTTTCTCCACGTTGGCGACGGCACCCCCCCTCCGCCCCCCAGACCCTCTCAAGGGAGGGGTCCGGCGGAAAGGAGGGAGGGGGGGGGGGGGGTGGCGGGCGGCGGCGGCAAGGGGACCCCCCCAGGTGGGGGGGGGGAGGTCGGGAGACAGCAGCGCGGGGGGGGGGGGGGGGGGGGGGGGGGAGGCCGGCGGCGGCAAGGGGAACCCCCTAGGCCGGGGGGGGGGGGGTCGGCCGGATCCAGCTGGACCCTCCCACGCGGGGGGTCAGGTGCGGGTGGATACCCCCTGCGAGGCGGGTCGGGGCTGGGCGTGGGGCCCAGCAAAGGCGGGGGAGGGCCGGGGGCTACGATACTGGTTTTCGAATTCGGGTCGGGTTCTACGCCGGAGGTGGACGGGACTGGAGAGGCCGGCTGGCAGACGGTGGTGAGACGACGGGCCGGAGGACGACGAAGGGCCCAGAACCAAGGGAATTATGGGAGTCGGCCTTCGAGAGGCACAGTCGATCCCCATCGCCGAGGGGGAGGTACGGTGCGTACTGTGTCTGGATGGCGGCCAAAGGCGACGACGGCAGAGAAGGCAAAGGGTATTGTTGTCGATACCGGTAGGCAAGGCCTGGGATCTGCGAACCCTCCAACCAGAGTTCCCAGTGAAGTATTGGAGCATCCCGCTCCTCATGAGACTCGCCAGCCTCGCGGGGAAACCGATCAAGGCAGCTGAGGCCACTGCTTTCCGCACCAGACTGATGTATGCCAGGATCTTTGTGGAGATCAAGGCGGGTTCGGAACTACCGAGTATGCTTGAATATCAGGTTCCATCCGGGGAGGTTCTAACACAGTCGGTGGAGTATGACTGGGTTCCTCCCATGTGCTCCTTCTGTGAGTGCTTTGGGCATGCTACTAGTGCGTGTAAGTATAAGGGGACGGAGGCTGTCAGGCCACCGGCGGCTCAGACGGAGGCACCCGGGATGGAGACGGCTCCCAGTCAATTACCTGGGGAGACGTCGACAGACAGACACATGGAGGAGGATACAGTGATGGAGGTCGACAGGAGGCTGGAGACTGGCTCACAGCAGAGACAGGAGAGTACACAAGGCGCGCTGGTCCCGTTCCGGCCTCAGAGGAACATGGTGACCAGGGGTATGAGTGCGGTTGGCAGTAGTCAGGAGGAGACGGAAATCTCCAAGGCAATCATGGTTTATACCAGCAGGAAAAGACATGCACCGGCCACGCAGGAGGATATCCCACAGGCACGGGATTAGGACGTCCAGACAGAGGCCAATCCTGACTGGGCTCTTACACTTAGCAGAATCCAGGCACATCTGGCTTCTTCCTCCATGGTGGATGCAGACATTGATCAGGTGGATGAGACACTCCCCCCGAGTGTTGATCCAGTAGAGTTTCAGGGGGACCCGACATCTATTAATTAATGTCGGTCCTAGCATGGAACATTAGGGGGGTTGTTCCATTGGGCGCTGGAGAGAGATTGGAGGAGTGCTGAGGAGAGAGGCTTGTGACATTGCTATTTTGCTGGAGACGAAGAACAGAGGGGCCGCGATGCTCTCGCGTAGGACTCCGGTAAACTAGGACCACATTCACAACTTAGATCTATGCGATATGGTAAGGATCTGGGTTAGGTAGAACCGAGATAGCTGGGAGAGGGTGCAGATCCAGAAATCGGAACAACTTATTGGCATTTCTTTTGAGAACACAGGTGGGTTCCGTTTCATCCAGGGTGCTGTATACGGGCACAATGATCGTAGACTCCGAGAGTCCTTGTGGGAGGACATTGTGCGCCTGGGTCATATGGCGGACAACATGCATCTTCCTCTGCTTATCATGGGAGATTTCAATGCTATGCTGCTTCGCCAAGAGAAGGTGGGAGGTCGCCCTGTTCCGGATTCGGTTTTATATGACTTCCAGAGATGTCTGCTCCTGTCTGGGTTGAGGGGGCTGGAGAGAGCTGGCCATATCTGGACCTGGCACAACAAGGCCACAAATAATCGGATTGCTTGTCAGTTGGATCGGGCATTGGGCAATAGTGATTGGTTCCGGTGCTTCCCTAATTCGGTGGCGGAAGGTCTTGCGGCTGGTACTAGCGACCACTCTCCTATCCGAGTTGGTCTTTGTGAGAGACCTACTTTGCGGTCGAGGCCGTTTCGGTATAACAATAGCTGGTACCTGTCGGCAGGATATGAGGAGGTGGTTACGGGAGAGATGTGTTGGGTTTGTAGCCTTTTGTTTTGGTTTTTAGTCCCACATCGGCTAGAAAGGAATGTGTATCTCTACATATATGAGTCTTTTCTCTTTATGGAGATGCACATGTAGTGCACATGGGTGTGTGCCACGTGGGATTAATTATTAATGGTATAAAGGCTTAATCAACAATTAAGAAGCTGTAAGGTTTTGCTCTTGGAAATTTATTTCCATGGAGCTAAGCTCCGTAGGAGCTTAGCGACTAGGACTCGGACTCGGACTCGGACTCGGGCTCGGACTCGGGCTCAAGGGCTCATGAGGCGTAATGTGGCGTTTTGTTGGCGCACTTTGCACTTAGCACGTCAGCATCGTCGCTAGGCGCATAGTGCGCTTAAGTTGCGCTCGTTGCGCGAGCCACTTGCTCGACCACGTTGCGCGGCCCGTTACGCGAGCCCAGTTACGCAGCCCAGTACGCCCAGTACGCGCAGTGTGCGCAGCGTACGCAGCGTGCGTAGAGTGCACAGTGTGCGCAGCGTACGCAGTGTGCGTATGGCTGGCTGCATATTAGAGCGGGAACGGTTGCAGCAGTTGCTGCACGTTCAGGAGTGGTTCTGCCACTACCCTGAAGTTCAGGCAACTGCTTGGCAACCGCTCCGTGGGCTATATATGCAGGTTCTCTCCTCTCTTTGAGTGCGGTAGTAATCAGAATTCCAGAGAGAAAAACTCTAAGTGTTCTTTAACACAACAGAGTAGTGAGCGTGTTCTTTAACACAAACACTAGTACTTTTTAGTACGCGTGGGTTCTGTTACTTCAAACAGAGAGAGAAGAGTAAAGCCATTGCCAGAGGAGTTCGCCGTCTTCCGAGGAGTCAGAAGAGCAGGAGTGTTCCAAGGTTTTCCGTCAACCTTGCTGGTTCCTGGAAGCTGTTCGCAGAGGGCGAATAAAGCTTTGAGCAACGGTGATAATTCATCCCAGCATTTCCATCTCTCGCCTGTCATCCTTCTGTTGCCTTTAGCAGTTCTGTCAGTATCTTCTTTTTAGAAGGCACTGCTGCCAGTTTGCTACGATCACGAAAATCTCTTTAGATTATTCGTGTATTACGATATCTTTTTAGATCTCGTAATTTGCAGAATCCTTCTGGATCTCTGTTGCAAAACCTTCTTTAAGAAATTGCATTTTAAACGTTGTCTTTACAACTGTTTCAGTTTCTGTATTTTCCATCGAATAGCGTGCCCCGGCGTTCCCGGCAATTACAATCTCAAAGCTTTATTGCTACGATGGAAAACATTAATGCTTCACTCCTAAACACTGACTTCTGTAAGTTAGAGAAGTTTGATGGAGAGCATTATCAAGTCTGGAAGAGGAAGGTTTATCTCACTCTTCAACTCAAAGATGTGGATCACGTGCTTCTTGAAGAGGAACCTACCGTTCCAGATACTGGGTCTGCTGCCGCAATCTCTGCGGCTACTAAACTTCAGGCCAAGTGGAGAAGGAAAAATAGCATTTGCAGGTTGCTTATCCTGAATGCTATGGAGGATTCCCTAGCAGAATCCTATTCTAAGAAGAATATCGCTAGAGACATATGGGAGTCTCTAGAAAAACTCTACGAAGAAGACAAGAACCGCAGTAAAATATTTGTGGTTGAAAAATATCACAAGTGGTTCTTTGAGGACGAAAAGTCTATGCTGCCGCAGGTAAAGGAGTTCCTGAAACTGCGACAGAAGCTGGAAGACGAGGCGATGCCCCTCCCCGACAAGTTTGTTGTTGGAGGGATTGTCTCAAAGCTTTCCGCTGGGTGGAGCAAGTTCTATGCAAACATGCATAGGAAGAAGTTGGAGATCACCCTTGAAGATCTCCTACAGGAAATCTATGTTGAGGACCAGATGCGGGCTCAACTGAAGGTGGACACACTGTCCAAGCAATTGGCTAACGCCAATCTGGTTCAGACCAAGGAACCAAAGGGAAAGCAGGCGGCTTTCCACAGCAAGAAGAAGAACCCTGACAATCTAAAAGTCAAGGGAACTTCTATCAAGAAAAAGAAGCCAAAGTCAGAAATGCCTTGCTTCAAGTGTGGCAAGAAGGGCCACTTTAAGAATGAGTGTAAAGCAAAGACCAAGCAATCAGAGCAAGGAGAGCCTAGTAAGGTATCTTTGATCACTGACGTAGTTGCTATGATTGCACAGGTTGATGCAGTAAGGACTGATTCTGACTGGTGGGTAGACACTGGAGCCTCCTGCCATGTCTGCTCCAGTAAGGAGTGGTTCACCACCTATACACCTACTTCTGAAGTGGTTATGATGGCGAACCAAGCACAAGCTGAAGTGCTCGGGATCGGGACGGTGGTGTTGAAGCTGACTTCGGGGAAGTCTCTGACGCTTCAAGGCGTAAAGCACGTACCTGCTATCGCCAAGAACCTGGTCTCGGGAGGCCTTCTCTGCAATGCAGGCCTCAAGATGGACATCAATGCTGGCCAGATGGTGATGTCTATAAAGGGAACATATTTCGGAAAAGCTTTTTATACCGAAGGAATGTTCAAGATTCAGCTTGTAAATCAGTCCAATGTAATTAATGTAATTAATGAAGTCACTCATTTTGCTTATACTCTTGAGTTGTGGCATAATAGGCTAGGACATGTTCATTGTAAACGAATAAACAGAATGTCTAGTCTAGGACTTATCTCCAAATGTGGGGGTAAGGTAGAGAAATGTGAAGTTTGTGCTCAAACGAAGATCACAAGGAAACCCTTTCCTCGGGTTAATCGAAGTACAGATCTTCTGGAGTTGGTTCACTCCGATATCTGTGACTTCAAACAGTTCTCTACAAAGGCCGGGATGAAGTATTTCATAACCTTCATCGATGACTTCTCAAAGTATGCGTTCGTCTACTTGCTGAAGGCTAAAGACGAAGCATTCGAGAAGTTCAAGGAGTTCAGAGCCGAAGCTGAGCGGCAGACTGGACAACAACTCAAAAGGATAAGAAGTGATCGAGGTGGGGAGTACAGGTCTCATGAATTCGCATCGTTCTGTAAAGAACATGGAATTGTCAATGAGACTACGGCTCCGTACTCTCCTCAATCAAACGGAGTAGCTGAGAGGAAGAACAGGACGTTAACAGAAATGATAAATTCAATGTTGTTGACTGCTGGCCTTCCTAAGTGCTACTGGGGAGAAGCTGCATTGACGGCCACTTTTATTCTAAATAGAGTGCCTCATGCAACTTCAGACGTTACTCCTCATGAACTCTGGTTCAAGGTCAGACCTAACTTGAATGTCATTCGAGTGTGGGGGTGTCTGGCGTATGTCAAGCTTCCAGATCTAAAGATTCAGAAGCTTGGGACAAGGACTACAAAGACGATCTTCTTGGGGTATGCCGAGAAGAGTGATGCTCGGAGATTTCTTGATATTGAGTCAAATCATATCATTGAATCTCGCGATGCAGAATATTTTGAAGACAAGTTTGCAAGGCACAAGAATATTGTTCTTCCGGATGTTCCGGAGAATAATGAGGGTGCACAAGAAACTGAAGTCTTCAATGAAGATGTGGTCCAAGAAGATGTTGTTGAAACAACGGTTGAACCAGAACAAGCTGAGCCGTCAGCTAAGCGTGTGAGGAGGCCGAAGGACTTCGGAAGTGACTTTGTCACCTATCATGTGGAAGCAGATCCGCTTACCTATGATGAGACGATGAAGACGAGAGACGCGGTTTTCTGGAAGGAGGCGATTGACAATGAAATTGATTCCATCACCTCAAATAACACTTGGGTGTTGGTTGATCTTCCTGAAGGAGCGAAACCCATCGGATGCAAATGGATCTTCAAGAAGAAGATGAAAGCAGACGGAACTATTGACAAGTTCAAGGCTAGGTTGGTAGCCAAGGGATTTTCTCAGAAACAGGGGATTGACTATTTTGACACGTATGCTCCAGTAGTCCGGATGACCACCATCAGAATGTTGATTGCTCTCGCAGCAATACATAAGATGGTGATACATCAGATGGATATGAATACGGCTTTCCTAAATGGCGAGCTGACCGAAGAGATTTACATGCAACAGCCAGAGGGATTTGTCATCAGGGGTCTTGAAGACAAAGTCTGCAAGTTGGTGAAATCTTTGTACGGTCTTAAACAGCTCCCAAGATGAGGCATGAGAAATTTGACAAAGTTATAAGGTCAAATGGCTACATGGTCAGCGATACGGACAAGTGTGTTTACACAAAGTTCGCTGATGGAAGAGGTGTTATCGTTTGTCTGTAAGTGGACGACATGCTTATCCTGGGTGCGGATATTAGCTGTGTCACGGAGACAAAGAAATTCATCTCAAGCAAGTTCAGTATGAAGGACTTGGGGGAAGCTGATGTGATCTTAGGGATCAAGATCATCCGGACAGACACTGGACTAGCGCTGTCACAGTCTCATTATATTGAGAAAATGATCACTCGTTATGGGTATCAGGATCTTCCAGGGATCGATACGCCGTACAGGTGTGATCTGAAGCTGAAGCCTAATTCAGGAGAAAGCGTCAGACAACTGGAGTATGCAAGCGTAATAGAAAGTTTGATGTATGCTACTACTGCCACAAGGCCTGACATAGCTTTCGCCGTGGGAATGCTGAGTCGTTTCACGAGCAACCCAGTTGCTGAACACTGGAAAGCTGTGAAACGGGTTATGAGATATCTCAAGAAGACTCATACATATTCCTTGTACTACAGCGGAGATCCGTCGGTAGTGGAAGGCTTCAGTGATGCCAGTTGGTGCTCAGAGGTGGAGAGCGAGAGGTCCACAGGTGGATACATTTTCACAATGGGTGGAGCTGCTATATCGTGGAAGTCGAAGAAGCAGACTATGCTCTCGCGGTCATCCATGGAATCTGAGTTTTTTGCACTAGATACCGCAGCCGAGGAAGCAGAATGGCTTCGGGAGCTCATGTATGATCTTCCATTGGTTGGGACGCAAATACCGGCGATACCGATATTCTGCGACAACTAGGCGACTGCGGCGGTGGCATCAAAAGACCTCTTCAACGGGAAGAAAAGGACTGTGTGGTTGAAGCACAGGGCAGTACACGATCTTATCAAGAGAGGTGTTATTGCAGTGATTGATGTTCGGAGTCAGGAGAACCTGGCGAATCCGTTCACCAAGGGCCTCAAGCGCCAGCTGGTCAATGACACAGCTTGTAAAATGGGCTTGAAGGCATTCTGATATTGGATTATTGTATTCCTACCATAAAGTTTTATGCTAATAGTTCAAAGATTTATCTACTAGGCATCTAGCTTTTGGTTCAAGGGAGGACCACTAATCGGAAGAATATCAGGAACGGTGGGTACATGTTCTATTAGGCATGGAGAGGTTACGGACCTATAACCACTGTTGTCTACTATTGTTTTATGCGGAAAACGATTCCTGTGGGAAGGTTGGCTTAATTGCCTTAATGAGTTCTCAGGCAGAGTGAATGCCTGGAGTGCTTTACAGGAAGCACGGTAGAGCAGCACTACAAGGAGTGAAACTCCATGCTACAGTGGGGTGACTCCACAATGAGGTTCCTATATGTGGGGTGCTGCCCAGGAATAGGATAAAGCCTCGGCTTTACAGGCCAAGTCACAGCGGCGTAGCACCGCAAATAGGCAGTTAGCCTAATGCTGTATGTTAAATATAAAGAGGGGTGTAGTCAGCACTACAAAGAGGAGGAGTTCCTCATGTTACAGTGGCACGACACCACCATGAGGTACCCGGTTAGGGATAAAGCCTCGGCCTTGCAAGCCATGTCGTTGCGGCGTAACACCGCAAGGGAGCCTAAGGCTTCATGCTGGGTAGTTTGGCACTACAAAGAGGCGGTTGCCTCATGCTACTATAGTATGACACTACGATGAGGTTCCCGGTACGGGGTAAGGCCTCGGCTTTAAGCCATGTCATAGCGGCGTAGCACCGCAAGGGAAGCGCAAAGCGCTTCATGCCATGTCTCTTTATAATGAACTCACCTATAGTGTATGACAGAGATATCAGGCCGTCTCTTGAGGGTAAACTTGTAGACACCCAAAATTATACACTGAAACCAGGCTGGCAAAGGGCCTTTAATGTGTAGCCAGAAGCACATGTAACTACATTATGTGAGTGGAAAGAATTTCAGCTATGATGCAGAATTCAACGCTTAGTCCATTCTTGTATTATAGTTTGATTTTTGACTCACGTGGGAAGATTCAAGTCTTAAGTGGCATCTATCCTAAAAGCATAATGGACAGTTACTGTGGGAAACACTCATACTCATATATATAGAGATATGTGGGGGATTGTTGGGTTTGTAGCCTTTTGTTTTGGTTTTTAGTCCCACATCGGCTAGAAAGGAATGTGTATCTCTACATATATGAGTCTTTTCTCTTTATGGAGATGCACATGTAGTGCACATGGGTGTGTGCCATGTGGGATTAATTATTAATGGTATAAAGGCTTAATCAACAATTAAGAAGCTGTAAGCTTTTTGCTCTTGGAAATTTATTTCCATGGAGCTAAGCTCCGTAGGAGCTTAGCGACTCGGACTCGGACTCGGACTCGGGCTCGGACTCGGGCTCAAGGGCTCATGAGGCGTAATGTGGCGTTTTGTTGGCGCACTTTGCACTTAGCACGTCAGCATCGTCGCTAGGTGCATAGTGCGCTTAAGTTGCGCTCGTTGCGCGAGCCACTTGCTCGACCACGTTGCGCGGCCCGTTACGCGAGCCCAGTTACGTAGCCCAGTACGCAGCCCAGTACGCCCAGTACGCGCAGTGTGCACAGCGTACGCAGCGTGCGTAGAGTGCACAGTGTGTGCAGCGTACGCAGTGTGCGTATGGCTGGCTGCATATTAGAGCGGGAACGGTTGCAGCAGTTGCTGCACGTTCAGGAGTGGTTCTGCCACTACCCTGAAGTTCAGGCAACTGCTTGGCAACCGCTCCGTGGGCTATATATGCAGGTTCTCTCCTCTCTCTGAGTGCGGTAGTAATCAGAATTCCAGAGAGAAAAACTCTAAGTGTTCTCTAACACAACAGAGTAGTGAGCGTGTTCTTTAACACAAACACTAGTACTTTTTAGTACGCGTGGGTTCTGTTACTTCAAACAGAGAGAGAAGAGTAAAGCCATTGCCAGAGGAGTTCGCCGTCTTCCGAGGAGTCAGAAGAGCAGGAGTGTTCCAAGGTTTTCCGTCAACCTTGCTGGTTCCTGGAAGCTGTTCGCAGAGGGCGAATAAAGCTTTGAGCAACGGTGATAATTCACCCCAGCATTTCCATCTCTCGCCTGTCATCCTTCTGTTGCCTTTAGCAGTTCTGTCAGTATCTTCTTTTTAGAAGGCACTACTGCCAGTTTGCTACGATCACGAAAATCTCTTTAGATTATTCGTGTATTGCGATATCTTTTTAGATCTCGTAATTTGCAGAATCCTTCTGGATCTCTGTTGCAAAACCTTCTTTAAGGAATTGCATTTGAAACGTTGTCTTTACAACTGTTTCAGTTTCTGTATTTTCTATCGAATAGCGTGCCCCGACGTTCCCGGCAATTACAAGATGCAGCACTTCCGGGATGGCACGGCTCAGTTCCGCATGGTTCATAAACTCAAGCAGATCAAGCGAGCGCTCAGGGCTTGGGTGAAGATGAGACCGCGGACCTCTCTGGCGGAAAAGGAAGCCGAGCTTCGGGACACTCAGGTGGCTCTACATGCTGACATTCTGGACGGGGAGTTGGCGACTAGGGAGAAGACTCTGATTGAGGAGGTCAGCATCATGAGGTTACAGGAGGAGATCAGTGCGGCACAGAGGGCTAAATGCACCTGGCTCAAGGATGGTAACCGATGCACCAAGTTCTTCTATTATGTGATCCGCACTCGTCAGCACCGGAACAGTATTTCCAGACTTCTGAATGGCGAGGGGCGCCTGGTAGGGGACCCGGTGGAGATACAGGAGGAGGCCGTCAGATTTTATTCTGACTTATACCAGCAGACGGATTATACCAGTACGTTCCCCGACCTTGTCACTAAAAGGCTGGTGACGCACCATGGTAATAGCCTGCTATTGGCCCCTGTGAGATTGGAGGAGGTGGAAGACATTGTGATGAAGGCTAATCCTAACAAAGCTCCCGGGCCTGATGACTTCTCTTCAGGGTTCTTTAAGCGACACTGGGGTGTGCTTAAGTACCTTGTTTTGGAGGCGGTCCAGGAGTTCTTCGCGGAGGGCAGGCTTCTGAAGGAGATGAACCACACGTTCTTGACGCTGGTTCCTAAGAAGGACGGCGCTACCTCGCTTGCAGACTTTAGACCCATTGCTTGTTGTAACTTTCTTTATAAGATTATTATCCATCTTATGTGCAGGCGTATGGAGGGGATTATGCAAGGATTAGTGTCCCAGAATCAGGAAGTTTTCATCAAGGGACGATCGATAGCGGAGCACAGCTTACTTGCACATGAGATGGTGAGGGAGTTCAGCAAACCTGGGGGGATGAAGGGTGTGTGAAGCTGGATCTACGGAAAGCCTATGATACGGTCAACCGAGACTTCCTATGCCCACTTGATGCTCGCCATGGGGTTCGACGAGAGGTGCGTTGCGAGGGTGAGGGAGTGCATATGCTCCCCTACCTTCTCTGTCCTCATCCAGGACACGCCACATGGCTACTTCAGGAGCAATAGGGGGCTGAGGCAGGGTGATCCCCTCTCTCCGTACTTGTTTACCTTGGTGATGGAGTATTTCACCTGCATGATTGACACAGCGGTGCATAGCAAGAAGATCGTCCCCCTTTTTCGGTTGGTGAGACCGGTGGTCTCATATCTGATTTATGCTGATGACTTATTGGTGCTCCTCCAACCTTCCATGCGGGGCATGAGAGCGCTAACAGACATCATGGAGGAGTTCGGGAGGCTATCTGGGATTCAGTTAAATAGGGAGAAAAGCAGAGTCTACTTCAATTTCCGATGCACGCTTCAGGAGGAGAGAGCCTTCGCTCTGGGAGTAGAAAAAGGTGAGCTCCCAGTGAAATACCTGGGGGTCCCGTTGACGGTCAACTACGCCAGTGAGCAGGATTGTCACAGCTTGGTGGATTTTGCTCAGAGGAGAGTGGAAGGCTGGCAGGCTGTGGGTCTATCTTTTGGCGGTCGGATTGAGTTGGTGAGATCAGTTATTGCTGGCATCACGATGTTCTGGCTCCAGTCTATCCAGATCCCTTCGGCCACTATTCGGAAAGTGGAGTCCGTCTGTGCGGACTTCATCTGGAGGGGAGGGATGCATGCGATCTCCTGGGACCAGTTTTGTCGTCCTAGGGAGGAGGGGGGAGTGGGGCTGCGGCCTCTACATGCGGTTAGGAAGGCAGCTTGTGTGAAGATGGCCTGGAGATTCATCAAGGGGGTTCCCTTTGGGCGGAATGGATGGCGAACAGATACCTCAGGCGGACAAACTTCTGGGCCTGCAGGATAGATAATAATTTCTCGGTCACATTTAAGGCCATTCTGAGTTGTCGGCCGGTGCTTCTCGGTCACATTTAAGGCCATTCTGAGTTGTCGGCCGGTGCTCAAGACTGCTATATGCAGGAACAGGAAAGATGGGACGACCACTGATCTCTGGCTTGATCCTTGGTTGGGTTCCAGATCCTTACTAGAGATACTGGGAGGACAGCTGGCCAGAGAGGCGGGCAGGGGGCTCATATGCAGTCGGATCATCAGAGATGGGATATGGAGGCCAGAAGGATATCCTTACACAACTCAGCTTGCCGAGGAGATTCGTCTTATTACTATAGACGATAGCCAGCATGAGGACTCCTGGAGCTGGGCCGGCCCTGGGTCGGGAGGGCGGGTCAGGTCTATTCTGCTTCCGTAGCTGCTATGACTTGGTTCAGACTCACCATGACCGGACTGAGGAGGTGGATTTCATTTGGGGTAAGGGGATTTTCCAAAAAATGCAACTATGTGCATACCGACTTCTGCGAGGCAGACTGATGACGAGAGACAGACTCCTCAGGTTTGGGTTGTAGATCCCAGATGCCAAGTGTGTGCTTTGTCATGGGGAGGACGAATCTATGGGACATCTCTTCTTTGTTTGTCCGACGACCTGGCACATTTGGACTGAGCAGTACGTGCAGCTGAGAGGGGGTGTTGGTGTGGATAGAGACATCAGGAGCATACTTAGCTGGATTCGAGACCACAGAGGCCGAGATCCGGGGTGGGCCGGAAGAGCCAGAGTTCGTCCGGCCGCTTCCATTTGGCACGTCTGGAAGGAGCGGAATATGCGTATTTTCGAAGGCCTGACTATCCCTATTATTGGAATTCTACACAACATAGAATTCGATGTATCATTATTGGCTCCATAATATTATAATATGGGGCATGAGATGATGTGATATTATGTATTGTAATACCTTTACCGCTATGTGCGAGGAATAAATTCACCCTTATTCCAAAAAAAATATATATGGAAAAGGGTAAATTTTATTCCAAACTCAGCAAGTAATCATACAACATACAATCAAGGTGGTCTCCCATCCGCCAGGTTTCCAGTTCTTTTACATCAAACTCAATGTATGGAGGATACCAACCGGAGGGGTGATAAGTCCCTCGAAGATACGACGATTCCTCTCCCTCCACACATGTCAGAAAGCAGCAGCCAGTCGTATCCTAGCGGTCTTGAACCGGACCAGCCCTCGCCCTCTGCAATCTCAAATCCCAGTAATAATATCCCCAATCGCCCTACCAGTGATACCTCCATCCAGCACACGGTTTTGCTCAGACCATATGTACCAGGATACTCCACAGTCATAGAACAGGTGGCTCATCGATTTGTCATCTAAATCACAGAGTGCACACTTTGGATTTGGAATCTGGATCCCAAAGGAGATGAGTCTGTCCCTTGTCAGGAGGCGACCCAGGAGCAGACGGTAGATACACAGCTACATTTTTCTTGCCAGGCCCTTGCACCAAATGAAATCATAATCCGCAATGGTAGGATAGGAACTACGCACAAGATTGTAGCCGCTCTGGAACCTGAACTCACCAGAGCTAGAACCTCAAATCTTGCCCAGCGCATCCCAAACCCAAAAATCAGCTGGTTGGGATGGATCAATCTCGATCGCGCGGATAACCTCTCCAAGCTCCTCAGTATGGCGGTAGGACTCAGGACTCCAAGCTCCATTCCTGATGATATGCTGACAGGTTAGACCTCTACCTGCCTCCCTATGCGCCCAACCGCCTATAATATCCACCAGAGACTGATGTTCTAGCCAATGATCCAGCCATAGGTCAATTCAAGCACCATCACATATGATTCTCCTGACAGACGATTTAAGAACAGCTCTGTGCCTCAGGATTTACTTGAAGGTCACATAATGATTGTTGTCTATGGCGCAGCTCCAAAAGTTGCCATTCCTCACATATCGACACTTCATCCAGTTAGCCCAAAGAGAACCCCTTTAATGTACCTCCACGCCAGTTTCAGGACCGAGGCCTCCCTGGTCGCCAATAAGGGTCGGAGACCCACTCCTCCCTCCTTCCTCGGTCGATAGAGCTGCTCCCAAGAGATCGCATGCATGCCCCCCTCCAGATGAAGTCTGCACACTTCCTTTCTACTTTCTTAATGGTGGCTACAGGGATCAGAATAGACTGCAGCCAGAACTGAGCCAGGGTCAAGATAACCGATCTAACCAACTCAATGTGCCCCCCAAAAGATAGACCAACAGCTTGCCAACCTTCAACCCTCCGTTGGGCGTACTTCACCAGGCTATAGCAGTCCCGATCCCGAGCATAGTTGACTGTCAAAGGAACCCTTAGGTATTTCACCGGGAGCTCACTCCTCTCCGCACCCAAAGCATCGGCCCGTCCTTCCTTCTGGAGGCAAAGTGAACTGAAGTAAATCATGTTCTTCTCTCTGTTCATCTGGAGCCCTGTATGGGATTCCAGCTCACCCATAATCTCCGAGATCGTGCTCATATCTTCCATAGAAGGTTGTATGAACACCAGAAGGTCATCGACATAGATGAGATGGTAACTGGTGGCTCAACTCTCCTGAACAGCGGAACAAGCCTCCCACAATGAACCGTCCTATCCATCAAGCAAGTAAAGTACTCCATGACAAGCGTGAACAGATAAGGCGACAGGGGGTCACCTTGCCGTAGTCCACGATTGCTGTTGAAGAACACATACGGGATACCCTGGATAAGTACAGAGAAGGTGGGAGTCGTGATGCATTTCCGAATCCTCGCAACCCAGCGATCATCAAATCCTATAGCAGTCAGCAGGTGGCACAGGAAATCCCTGTTGACCATGTCATAGGCCTTCCTCAGATCCAGCTTTACACATGCCTTCTCTCCTTCTGGTTTGTTGAAGTCCCTCACCATCTCATGTGCTAGAAGGCTATGCTCAGCAGTCGATCTCCCCTTAATGAATGTCGCCTGGTTCGGAGAGACTAAGTCCTGCATGATCCCCTCCATACGCCGGCACATAAGGTGCGTAATTATTTTGTAAAGATAATTAGAGCACGCAATAGGCCTAAAATCTGCCAGCGATGCCGTCCCCTCCTTCTTTGGCACCGGTGTCAAGAAGGTGTGATTTAGCTCCTTCAGCAGCTTCCCCTCGGTGAAGAACTCCTGAACTGCCTCGAGAACCGGGAACTTCAGAATATTTCAGTGGCGTTTGTAGAACCCAATGCTAATCCATCCGGCCCTGGGACTTTGTTGGGGTCCGTTTTCATGATGATGGCCTCCACCTCCTCCATAGTAACAGGGACAAGTAGAAGGCTATTCCTATAGGAAGTCACCAACCTCTTCGTCAGACTGAAAGTATAACTCAGAGTAGTATATAACAGCATCTCTTGTGATCTTTGACGGCTCCCCCACCACATTACCCTCCGCATCGAGCAGCTGAGAGATGTTATTACGGTGTTGTCTGCTCCGAACGACATCATAAAAGAACTTGGAGCATCGGTCGTCATTCTTAAGCCAGGAACATTTAGCGCGCTGGGCCGCACTAATCTTCTTCTATAGACGCATAATATTGACTTCACCGATCAGAACCTTCTCTCTAGCCGCTAGGTCTCTGTTCATCATGTCAGATTGCATGGAATGCTGGATGGTTCGAAGCTCCGCCTCCTTTTCTTCTAGTGAGATCTTGGGCATGCTCTTCACCTAGCTCTGTAGATTCTTCTTCGGATTTTTGAGCAGGTGCACCATCCGGTACTGAGCAGTACCCGTAGCCTGGTTGGTAAGCCCCTCCGTAATAGCCTCCAAGTAACCCTCTGAGAGAGACCAGCTGTTGTTGTACCGGAAGGGCCACGGCCTCACAGTAGGACGATTAGTGAAGCCAACCCTGATGGGAGAATAATCACTCGTCCCAGCGGCCAATCCCTCAGCCATAGAATTGGGGAAGCGACGGGACCACTCCCCGTTGCCCAGGGTCCTATCCAACTGGCAAGCAACCCTGTTACAGATTGATTTGTTATGCCAAGTCTAGATATGTTCCGAGCGTGACAGACCCTGAAGGCCCGCCTGAAGAAGGCATCTCTGGAAGTCATACATGATCGAATCTGGGACCGGTATTCCTCCCACCTTCTCCCCTCTGTGCGGTAGAGCGTTGAAGTCATCCATCAGAAGAAGCGGAAGGTGCGAGGAATCAGCAGCAGCTGCCACTCTAGAAATGTTACCCCATAAGGCCTCCCGACGTCGCCTGTTATTGTGGTCGTACACCGCTCCCAGTAAGAACTAAAAACCACCCTTATTCATAAACACGATGGCAATCAACTGCTCCGATATCAATATCAAGTCCCCATCCCAATTCTTAGAGTTCCATCTGACCCAGATCCTTGCCATGTCGTAAAGTGCCAGGTTGTGGAACTGGGCCCAATGTGAGGGGGTCCGACGAGCAAGAGTCTTTTCCCCTTTAATCTTGGTCTCCAGCAGGAGAGAGATGTCATACTTCTCCCCATGTAAGACCCCACATATCTCCCTCCCTCTCCCTAACGAACACACACCTCTCACATTCCAGGCTATTATCGTCATTAATTATTATGGAAGAGGTTTTCCTGTAAATCACCTGGACTGGTACCCGGTGTGGTACCACATCCGTTGCTGTCATATCCTTCTCCACCCAGCAGTAGGGGCACGCTAGGTCGTTGCCTCGGAGAGCATCAGGGACAAGCCGGGTTGTCCACACATAGCGCCTCACCCCTATCGGGGGAATGACTCCTATCCCTTGGGGGACCGTCTCGCAGGGGTCCGGCACGTCTCTTCATACTGTAGACTCTCTCCTCAGAAGATCCACCATCTCCACGCTCCTCTCTCCCCGAAGCCACCATGCTTCTGGTGACCATACTCCTCTGTACCGAGAAGATGACCATAGCCCCACTAGAATGAGCCGGCTGGGACGAGATAGGCAGGTTCAGACCCCTAGCCCTCCTCCATCGGTCGGTCCCTCCTGCATGATATCCTCCGCTCTGTTATCCTCGACAGGGGGCTCCATCGTCCGTGATGGGCCAGGCACCTCAGTGGTAGCCAGAATCGACTTCGACTGTGAACCACCAGCCGGACATGAACTGTCCAGATGCCCGAAGCAAGCACAATGAGAACAAGTTGGGGGAACCCATTCGTATTCCACCTTCTGGGTTAGGACCTCTTCAAAAGGCACTTCATACTCCAATAAACTCGGTAGCTCCCCGCCAGTCCGGATCTCAACGAATATCTGGACATAGATCAGCCTCGAACGGAAGGCTGTAGCATCATCAGCCTTGATCGACGTGCCCACCAAGCTAGCAAGTCTCATTAGTAATGGGATGCTCCAAAATCGTACAGGAAACTCCGGAAAGCGTATCCAAACAGGGATAACATTCAAGACTTCCTTCTCACACCGCAAGTTTGGAGTCCACTCTTTCAGAATGATCAACCTGCCATCAAACGTCCATGGACCTCCTTACAAGATCGTGATGACATTTTCCGCTAGCCCAAACTTCACATAGTATAAGCCATTTTTTCTAGCAAATATCTCCATACTACCCTTTCGTTGCCAGACACGCGCCACATACCCCCGGATCTGTCCATAGAATGGCTTATTTTCCAGGACGTACAGGACCAGCGTGTTTTTTCGGAAGGCAGTCACCTTCTCAATCTCCTCTGCAGGAAAAGAGGTCCGGAAATCACTCCCCACCTTCTTCGGCGGTACGAATTCCATAGACGTGGGGCTTTTTGGTCCTACCGGTTTGCATATATCAGCCCAGGACCTTCCCACAGGCCGGGGAGTCGTCCCCTGAGAGCCGGGGACAACACCAGGGGGAGAGGACCCAGTTCCCTGACCTCCCAGATCAACCACTTTACCATTCCCCTTTTCCGCCACAGCCGTCTTTGGACGCCAACCAACCGATCTTACGGCAGCTGCCGGGCCTCGAGTCGTCGTCCGCACCCCTGATCCCGCACCCATTCTCCTCTCAGAAGTATAGTGCGACCTTTGGAGACTCTGCACGCCTCCCACCTTTTCCCTGTTTTGGTCCCCCTACGTCTCGTAACCGTCGTCCACCCCCCTTCCTCCATCTGTCCTCCCGGAGATTCAGAGCCGGATCCGGTTTGGAAAGCCGGACTTCCCGTCAGATCCGGTACCCATCGATCCGCTCTTCCCAACAGATCTTTCCCGCTCACCACCTTCGACTCGTCCCCGCCAGCAATGGAACCTCTCCGGCCAACACTGACACCTTTTCTGGCCGATCCAGCACCACCTCGGCCACCTACCCCTGCACCGGCCAGCGCCGGTCCACCCCTGGCCGGCCCTCCACCTGACTCGCCGCCCCTCGCCGGCCCTCCCCGGAGCATGTTGACCCTCTCTGACCCGCTGCCGCCGTGCCCTAGCACGGCCAGACCGCCGGAAACTGCTGAGGTCGCCGCCCGACCCTCCCCCGATCCGCCGCCGTTGGCCGCCGACCCGGCCGGCCCCTTCGTCGCGCCTGTGTCCCAGGCAAAAGCCGGGGACCCAAACCCTAGCGCCGCTCGGGTGTCTCCCGCGTTCGCAGCCATTTTCTATATATATATATATATATATATATATATATATATATATATATATATATATATATATATATATATATATATAGTAGGGTATTCTTGGAAAGAACATTTCCACAGTGAAGCCTACTTTTTACATTAATACATTATATAGTATAATAGATTATATTGTAGAATAAATATCTTGATTGGTAACATCATAGTTCCTGAACAATATCATTCCCATTTTTCTTGCAGGATAGAACAACCTTCTCATTTCTGATATTGCCAGTTCTTCTGACATTGCCAGTTCAGAGCTCTACCAGGTAAGAATTTTTTTTGACATTGCAGCTGCATCTTTATATTTAGAAACTGACATTGCCTAGTCTTACTTCTGAATAGATTCTTTTTCTTTTACCCCACTTTGTTCATCTTATCATAATGAACATCTAGTTTATCCGAAATATCTCTTGATATATGTAAACAACTTAGCTTGTGAAAACAGATTGTTACAAGCTATCATCATTTCACCATTGTGTTCATCCTTTTTAATTGTTAGAAACTTTTAAGGGATCTACTATTGAGTGGAGATGATTCATGCATATCTTATAGCATGTTTTGCACAAACTTCTGGGAAAGATATCAAGGCATAGAGTTGAGTATCTGGTTTCTATGGTATCTCCATGTAATAAATGAGAATATTTTACCTTCTCAAGCAGGATTAAGACGATAGGAGAAGGTACATATAGACTATTAATTCCTATATCTTTGGTATTTTTGTTAATTTTAGTATCCTATTATATTGAGAAACAGATGAAGTGATGGCTTATGTTAATGTGAGATAAGAGATGGCCCACAACAATGCCGAATAGATGATAAGGATTCATGTTGGATAAAGGCTTTGTTCAGTTGCTCTCACTATCCTGTTATTTTGATATATAACAGATTATATGCATAATACTACATTCAACAAAGGAATACAAGTTAGAGACTGATGTAGTACCACATATTTGTGTTGTGTGGGATAGACAAGAAATATCTTTCATATGGTTCCTTTGAGATAATCTCACATTAAGTGAGGGCCGGCCCTGAGCGCATGGGGCCCCAAGGCAAACTTTCAAAATGGACCCCCATATAAAATGTAATAATTGAAAAATTAAAATTATACTTACCATCAAAATTTGAACCAAGGATCTCTTTAAGTCCTTTGCTTGTAGATGCTTAACACCGGATTTCATAAGAAATATTAGATGCAAAAAAAGAAAAAGAAAATGTCAATGAGAAGTTAGTCGATGCTTTAAAAACCTTAGCAGTTTATACAGAAAAAGGAGTACCTCCTATCTTTTCTTACTTTGGAAGTCATTTTTTGAGAAATATAAGTTTTGCTAGTCAAATTTGAATATTGTATTCAACCATGATTAAGTAAACATCAAAACAAGAATAGCAAACTATCTCATTTCAGTGACCTAATATTGGGACTCTTAGTAATGCTACAGGATTCCTATATCCACCCACAAGAAGTGATTACAAAGTGATACAGGAAGATCATATAGAAGCATATAAATGTTAATTTGGAATGTTTTATACATAATTCTGTAGAATTTCAATCTCTGACTATTGCCTTTTGGAAATGCGGCAAAATAATTCCATAGCCGATTGCATAGGTGACTTGTACCTAAGAACAATGTCCTTATAATTACCTCTAACTGATTTTGTTCTCAAAGTGTTCTCTCTTGAATTATGTAGATTTTCAACCTCTGACAAGACTTTTGGAGTCATAAGATGTAGCCATTGAATTCTTGAAGGCAATTGCTTCACTGATTTTGCTCTCAAAGTGTTCTCTCTTTCCTCCTCCACATATTTGGAATGTGTACAACTCCTTTTAGTTGAAGACGCACTCAGGTCCTGTTGGACAGGCAACTGGCTCTTTATTTTTGCAGTTTTCTATAATACTGCTTCAGTCACCTTTGAGAGCATGCCAAGCACCAGCAAAATGTGCATTTCTGTCATAAACTTCTAAAACTTTCATGTAGAAAGTCATGTTAGATTATCCTTAGTTACTTGGATTGGACATATTTCACAAACTTCATCGTCTTCAGATAAATAAGTGAGTGGTCACTTTTCACTTCTATAGATACTTGGTCTAAATCTTGCTGAAGCACTTATTGAGTGGTGGAAGTGCCAAAGAGACATGATAGTTAGTTAAGGAATTGAATATATGCCAGTTAGGGATTGCTGCAGTTTTTTAAGAAGCAGCTTTTGAATATATGTAGAGACATTCATATTGGGCCTGACACCTTTCAATTAATGCAAAGTGTGGAATGAATCTTTTGCATACACCACCTATCACATGTGTAGTCTGAATAATAGGATGTTTACATGAAGGCCGTACATCCATATATGCTTTCCCTTCTAGTCATGAGGCCTTGTTCTTCTCTCTTTGAATTCAGCAAATTTATGCATAATTACACATGACCATTATATTGTATTGCATAATTACACACGACCACGGTATAGCATGTTTAATTGTATTATTCCTTATAGTCGGTTTGAGAGCAGAAATATTAATATTAATATTAATATTATTTTTTTGTGCAAATCTACTGATGAGTTCGGATTAGATTCGAATTTTAATGCTGGAAAGAGTTGGGGGTGCTAAGTAGTACCAGTAGGAATCTTATGTTTTGTGTAATAGACTTTGTTGTTTGAAAAGAAATTGAATTCTAGCATTGAAACTTTTTATAAGACTTTGTATGGATTTGAGATATTTTAATATATATTATTGTTGGTACATTAAAGTTTTATTACTTGTGAAATTGGTTTTTGTTAATTATATGAAAATATATAAAATGAAATCAATTAATATTTCATATACTTTGATGATATTTTAAAGTGATTTAAAATGTGTAGTTGAAGTGAGTTAGATGACATACAAGGTGTTGTGATAACAATACTATCTATGATTTGTATGTTTAGATTACACAAAAAATGTTGTGAAAAATATCTATAACATTAAGGTGACACCCATAGACTATCGTGAAAGAAACATTAAACAACATTCAAAAAGTGTTGTCATATCTTTATTACACGACATTTTTTGTTGTCGTTGAAAGTAAAAAAAAATATACAATGACACGTATCAGCTGTCATTGAAGTTCAAGATGACACTATTTTCATGTCATGAAAATAAGTATTACACGACATTCAGAAAGTGTCATCATAAATTTGTTTTGTTACATGGCACTTCTGAAGTGTCGTTGAAAGAATTTTTTTCTTTCTATGACACCTCCTCTAGATAGCACTTAAAAATGCCATGGAAAGTCATTAACGACACTTTTGGAGTGTCGTTGAAATATATATATATATATATATATATATATATATATATATATATATATATATATATGAAGAAAGATAATTGTATTAATAACTCAATCCGGGAATATTACATTTGTATGAATGAACATCCCTAACTCCCGCTCCACAGCCCATTTCTTTTATATCAGCCTCAATATTGTGTAGTAACCCAATTGTGACAGTACTCGTCCCTTCGAAGATACGTGAGTTTCGTTTCCGCCAGACATGCCATACTGATGATGCCAATCTAACACATGCTTCAAGGAACCACCCCAACCTCTGCCTCT
The DNA here is from genome assembly GCA_029216955.1 of Iris pallida. NCBI lineage: Eukaryota > Viridiplantae > Streptophyta > Magnoliopsida > Asparagales > Iridaceae > Iris > Iris pallida. The sequence goes on along the minus strand of JANAVB010003599.1, from coordinate 1,089,947 downwards.
CGAATGTCTGATCAGGTGAGTTGTGCCAATGATATCCAACCCTTGTCCGCCCGATAGGTGAAAAGCCTCCAGCTGTTTGTTCCAGATCCAACTAGTAATCGGACAGTGAAAGAATAGGTGTGCCATTGATTCTCCTTCCTGCTGACATAGAACACAAGTTTGGTCCCCCTTCCAGATGCCATATCTGGCAAGCCGGTCACGCGTGAGGAGCCTCCCACATGTCAGCTTGTACATACAAAGCTGCATTTTTCTTGAAATTCCTTTCATCCAGACAATATCCGCATTGGGCATTGCCTCGTGAGTCTCCCGAGTCTGGTTCTATGCCACCTTAAACTCAAAATTTCCTCCTTTTGATTCATCCCACGTCCACATATCCTTATTGATAGCAGGATCAATTTTCGACATTCGGATAATGTCTGCAACCATCGTGGCATAGGTTTGATTCTTCGTCTTCCGTATGCCTCCTTGTATTATAACCTCTACTGTCTCTCCTCTGAACTCTGCCCTAGACACTTGAGGGCCAACATGTTGCTGTAGACACTTGTGTTGAATCCAGGGATCCAACCACAAGTCCGTAGTCTTCCGTCCTTAAACAAGCGAGATATCCAAGGCTGTACAAATCTTCTGTGCCGCAATATCATGTGCTTGGAGCACACATATTCATTATTGTTTGAAGTGTACTCCTAAAGGATGCTCCTCTTCAGGTATCTGCTCTACATCCATCTGGCCCATAAAGTATCCCCTTGCAGTAGCTGCCACACCAGCTTCATGCCAGCCACCGTGCGTATTGTACTAAAGAGCGTAGTCCAACCCCTCGTTCCTTATGTGGTTGACAAAGATCTTCCCAGACGATGGCATGGATTCCTCTCCTCCATATAAAGTCAGGAAACAATTTCTCCACCCTGTATACAGTCGCCATTGACAGTAGAATGGACTGTAGCCAGAACGTTGTGATCGCCGTAATGACTGAACGTACCAATTCAATCGTACATCCGAATGATAGGCATTGTTATGCCACCCTTTGATTCTGCGTCGAGCGTAATCCACCAAACCCTGACATTCCATCTCCCGTGCATAGTTGACAGTGAGGGGGATGCCAAGGTATTTAACAGGTAATTCTCCCCGTCTCACTCCCAACTTGGCAGCCAACTCTTCTTTGTTTGGACAGTGTGCGTTAAGAAAAATCGGACTCTTATCCTTGTTCAAGTGTAATCCAGTTGATTCACCGAACTCCTCTAATATGTCTGCCAACACTCCAAAGCTTGCCATAGCGAGGACAAGGAATAACAGCAGTTCATCAGTATAAATTAAATACGAAACATGTGGTCGTACATGTTTGTACAGTGGTGTGATTCTTCCCCATTGGACTGCAACATCCAATAAGCAAGAGAAGTGCTCCATAACCAGCGTAAACATATATGGTGAGAGTGGGTCTCCTTGTCTCAAGTCTCGATTGCTTCTGATGAAGCCATGTGGTTGCCCTTTAATGAGGACCGAGAATGTCGGGGTAGTGATGTACTACCGCACCCTGCTGATCCATATGTCTGAAATCCCCTAGTCGCCATAATGTGGCAAACAAATTCTCTGTTCACCATGTCATATGTTTTTATGATGTCAAGCTTGATACAAGCCTTGCTTCCTCCTCGTTTGTTGAATTTTCGAACCATCTCGTGCACCAGTAGAGAATTTTCTGCAATCGACCTGCCTTTGACAAATGATGCTTGGTTGAGAGAGATCAGATCACACATAAGCTTGTCCATCCGCTGACACATAATCTGGGTGATTAGTTTATATATGAAATTACAGCAAGCAATCGATCTGAAGTCTCCCAGGTTGACTGCCCCTTCCTTTTTCGGCAGCAGAGTTACAGCGGAAAGGGCGGGTGGGTTTTGCTTGTAGCAAATGAAGGGTTAGCGAATGAAATTTTGATCACTTGTGCCTGCTCCCAGGCCCTCAACAACCAATTTGGCGAACCATTGATTTCCTTTTCTTTCCATTCCTTGAACCAAACGAGGCTAGGCTTTCGTGTTAGCTTCGTTCGGTCTACTGAGACCAACTACCATCTTATTGAGAATAATTTATTTATTTTTGTAACAATAGTTTGTGATGGAGAACTTTCCAGTTATTTTGGATTTTTAGTTTGTTTGTTTGTTAGGATAAACCAAAATAAAGAGAATTCTATCTCTTGAGTTGGTTGGGATTGGTTAGTGGATAAGAACTTAGAAATTTAGTTTATCTTCTCTTGATTGTTTTGTAGTTTATAAGTAGCTTGTAATTTCATAAGTTATAGGTCGAAGAATTGAGAATGAGAAATATATTTTGAGTTTTTATGGTGCGATGCCAAAACTTTTAAGTGGATCTTTCTACCTTAGTTGCTTCTCCGCTTTTGACGTTGACGTCTTCAACGTAGCTTCTCTGCTTCCGATCTCCAACGGTAATCCTAATTATTATTTTCCATCTCTATTTTTTTTTTGTGATAAATTTATAATAGTTGTTGTTCACTCTTAAATTAAAGCTTTCGCGACCAAATTTTCTCAAATCCCTAATTTTATACTAAAAACTTGTTTTTGGGTTTTCGTTCCGCATCAAATTGGTATCAGAGCTAAACCCTAGTAAAGAAATAGTTCAACAATGTCTATACAAAATTTCTCACAACAACTTTGTGCAACAATCGATGATATATATGATAACATGCTTGCTAAAATGAAAAAATGTTTGAAGAATTTTCTAATAGAAATGAAGTAAAAACATTGCTAACAATGATCCTATATACATAAAAAAATTTATTAGTGGAACCTACTGAGTTTATCATGGACGAGTTAGAAGTTAAATCCAAGTTTGAGTCTAAATCTAGATTCAAACCAGTAATAAATTTTGAGCTTTATAAGTCTAGATTTAAACCATTAATAAATTCTGAGCGTTATATATCTTCATTAGAAGAATTAAATAGGTCATATGATGAAACAAATAAATTTAAAAAACCTATTAGATCTTATGAATATTTTGAATGCATCCCAATAATTGAACCTGTGAACAATTTGTCTTATATGTTTGTTACAAATAATTGTAATAGTTTGCAGAAAATAATAATTGATTGTAGAGTGATCATTTTGCTTTTCTGGAGACATCAAGACGTCCAAAAGTTATTGAAGTGCTTGACAGGTCCCTGTTGAATATTTTGCTTCTTCCACTTCCGCAACCACCAGTACCGCTATGGAGTTTTGTCATCTTATCAGAAGTTTCAAAGCAAAGACCTTTTCCATGGTCGAATTGGAAGGCATCAACAGAAGCATAATTCTCGTATTTCATAAGATTCACCAGGAGGTGAATTTTTCAAAGCCGAGAAGAATGATGGAGAACAACTTAGAATTTTTAGTTATTTTGGATTTTTAGTTTGTTTGTTAGGATAAACCAAAATAAAGAGAATTCTATCTCTTGAGTTGGTTGGAATTGGTTAGAGATTTTGACTTCGCTTATGGATAAGAACTTAGAGATTTAGTTTATCTTCTCTTGATTGTTTTGTAGTTTATAAATAACTTGTAATTTCATAAGTTATAGATCGAAGAATTGAGAATGAGAAATCTATTTTGAGTTTTTATGGTGCGATGCCAAAACTTTTAAGTGGATCTCTCTACCTTATAGTTGCTTCTCCGCTTTTGACGTTGACGTCTTCAACGTTAGCTTCTCTACTTCCGATCTCCAACGGTAATCTTAATTATTATTTTCCATCTCTATTATAATTTTTGTGATAAATTTATAATAGTTGTTGTTCACTCTTAAATTAAAGCTTCCGCACTCAAATCTTCTTAAATTCCTAATTTCATACTAATAACTTCTTTTAGGGTCTTTGTACTGCGTCAGTTTGGTAATCAAGTGTGTTAGCTAATGTTTGTTTGTGTTGGTGTAAGAAGGGTGGACATTTGAGACCCGTCCTCTATTTTATAATCTCATCATATAAGAAACAAGATCTAAAATGGTGTTTTTGCATGAAAAGAAAATTAACTTCTCCTTAACAAATGAAAAAGCAAAAAATCGAAAAGAGTAAGGTTGTGTTTGATTGGGCTTTTTTTTCCATGGAAAATATTTTCATCACAAATTTTCCACCAATTGTAGTGTTTGATAGCTTATATTTTCCATGAAATTATTTTCCAAAAAACTATCATTTTTCATATTTTTTTTCTAAAGTGGTGGAAAATGAAACTTGTCCAACCCATAGGAAAATATTATTTTTCCATGGAAAATAACTATTTTCTGTGGAAAAACAATGACAATCAAACACCCAATTAAATTTTCCTGAAATTTTTTTAAAATTCCATGAATTTTTTTTCCTAGGAAAATACTTCCACGGAATTAATTTCTTTTCCACATATTTTTCACCTTGCAATCAAACAAACGTTTTGAGAAGTAAAAAACACTAAACACCACAAATTTTATGCTTAGGTATATACTCTCAACGAAACTTCCTTTCATTTGTTGCCCATAATATTTCACTCATACCCAACTTGTCATCTGGTACTATGTTTTCCAAACTAAGATTCCACAATAGACTACTTAAATAACAAAATTGATATATTTGCCAATATCTAGAACCTCACTATGTGTATATTTTATGTCCATTGATTGCTAAATTTCCAACACTCTCCCATGTCATGCATGATCTCATTGCTCACTCAACTCCTCCTTGATGGGCCAAAGTGTTGGAGAGTATCAATTTGTATGTTTAGAAGGTTATATGGGATACAAGTGTGTGCGTGTGTGATGATGCATATATATATATATATATATGTGTGTGTGTGTGTGTGTGTGTGTGTGTGTGTGTGTGTGTGTGAGAGAGAGAGAGAGAGAGAGAGAGAGAGAGAGAGAGAGAGAGAGAGATATGGCTTATGCCTATGTATTCTAGGATACCAATTGGCATCATGGAGCTAACATATAAAATATATATATATATATATATATATATATATATATATATATATATATATATATATATATATATATATATATGGGTCGTTCTACAATACATCCCCTTGGAAAAGGATGTATAGATACATCCCTAATCTGATTAAATAATAGAGTAGAAACATCATTTAATGTTGATTTTGATTTTTGACCTCTTGGTATATATATATATATATATATATATATATATATATATATATATATATATATATATATATATATATATATATATGGGTCGTTCTACAATACACCCCCCTGGAAAAGGATGTATAGATACATCCCTAATCTGATTAAATAATAGAGTAGAAACATCATTTAATGTTGATTTTGATTTTTGACCTCTTGTTAACTTGCTTTAGCAGGTCATTCTTCACTTTAATTTTTTCAATGAACACCCTAAATTAACTCATATTTACTCTCTTTCGTCATCCAATTTAATATTTTGTCCATCAACGTATAAATTTTGTTTTTTTTTGTTACAGGCGGTCGTGGTGGTGTTGGTGGTGGTGGTGGAAGGATAAACGAAGATGAAGAAGGAAATAAGAATCGGTCCGGATCGCGTCGCACGTCGTCGAGGCCTCCTAGAACAATGAGGAGTACCAGCGGCGCCGAGAAGAATCGGTCCAGTTCGCGTCGGACGTTCGTCGAGAAGAATCGGACGGATCATCTGCTCACATTTTTTTAAAAAAAAATCTGTATTTATCGGACGAAATTTTTTTCCTTTTCTAATGATAATATTCTCGAGGAGTTCTTTTTTTTTTGTATTGTGACATTTTGTCATATTAACCATCTTTCTAATATTTACAGTATTTTTTTAAAAAATATCATTTACCAAAGTATATTCGAATTTTTACTTTAGCAAAGTATGGTACATTTTGGACGGAGAATGGACATTCTCTTTGCTTTTAACATGGAGAATGACCATTCTTCGTTATTGTAACGGGGAGAATGGACATTCTCCTTGCTTTTAACATGGAGAATGACCATTCTCCGTTATTGTAACACGGAGAATGGCCATTCTCCTTGCTTTTAACAAGTAGAATGACCATTCTCCGTTATTGTAACACGGAGAATGGCCATTCTCCTTGTTTTTAACAAGTAGAATGATCATTTTTCGTTCTTTCAACACGGAGAATGACCACTCTCTATGCTTTTAATAAAGTATGGTAAATTTAGGACGGGGAATGTTCAAGTATCTCATTCATTTTTCACCAAATATTTACAGTATTTTTAATATCATTTACCAAAGTATATTCATTTAATATTAAAGCATGTTAAAGAAAATCTGAATATCATTTTATCAGGCTTCCACTGTATGGCTGCACAAAATCGGGTGACGAGAAGAAATTGCTTGCGAGTGTTTGAATATAATTAACCTACTATCCAAGAGAATTTTTCTTACATTACATACTTTGCTTCAGCAATAACAAGGGATGAACATGCAGGATTATATTATGCATTACACTGGCATCGAATTTATACAGATGACATCGATTTACTGATTATTTACAGAAAGCAAAACACATTAAAATGAAATGAAGTTTTAATGATCCCAAAACACATTACATACTTTGCTTCAGCAATAACAAGATATGAACAGACAGGATTACATTATGAATTACATTGGCATCGAATTCATAGTAATGGCATCGATTTATTGATTATTTACAGAAAGCAAAACACATTACAAAGAAATGAAGTTTTAGTGATCCCAAAACATATTACATACTTTGCTTCGTCAATAACAAGGGATGAACATGCAGGATTACATTATGCATTACACTGGGCTCGATTTCATACTGATGGCATCGATTTACTGATTATTTACAGAAAGCAAAACACATTACAATGAAATGAAGTTTTAGTGATCCTAGGAACACATCCGTAATGAGGCCATCTGTAAACTCTAGGAATGCACCCAGGACTCATGAAATCTGTGGAGGGCATCTGCAAATCAAAGGAATACACCAAAATATCAAAATCATCTGTGAAGGCCAACTGCAAATCAAATAAACGCTTCAACCAAACAAATCATAATCAAATTATTTCATTCCAAGGCCAATAAACTGCATAATCCACGTTACAGTAATATGCCCAATACAATAATCTAAACAATTACCAGACACTAGTAATTCAATATAGATCCCGCATAATTCATAATACAATAAACCAAACAAATACCAAACATATTCTAAATTCAAAACCATATTACATTTTTCAAACAAATTTCGAACCATGCACCGCAACGGTGTTTAGTACAAGAGAAAATTTTAGTCCTACAATATTTCAAACACAAAATATAGTTTGACCCCCAAGACCAACAAATATTCAGAACCATATTACAATTCATATATTACTTCCAAATTGAAATACAATTTTCTTTTTGCACAAACACATGAACAGGTGTGTGCATGGGTGCCATGCAGTATGCAAGAAAACCTGCACTATATCAAATTAAGTTACTGGCTGTTATTTTTTTTCTTTCTATTTTCAAAGTGTTTTTTTTCCATTCTATGTATTTCATTTCCCATATTCACTACGGAAATTCATCGAGTTTTTCTTAATTTCATATTTTGCCATCAGACATGGTTATTCAGATGACAACCCTTTTGCAAATAGGGCCAGGATCATTTCCACTCATTGGGGAGACATCAAAGAAAACAAGAGGAAGTAATGACCCTCTCGAAGAAAACAGTTGAGAACTTGAATCTTTCGTCGAGAGTACATACTTAAATTTCAAAATAGAAGTATGATTTGTGCTTCCTTAGCTTACAAATTCCCTTCCTAAGCCTTCATTTTTATTGCTGGCAAAAAGTTTTGTACATGAAATTAGTTACGAAGTTACTGCTAATTGAAACTGTAGATATATTATTAATTCAAAGAGAGTTGCCGATTTTCTATCGACATATTCTTAATCTTTCTATAAGAGATGTACGTATATGTATTTCTTTATTATTATTATTATTTTTTGCTTGAATTGGTGGTGGTCGATTGTTACTTGCAGATTCTTAAGTTCACAACAGGCCGTATGATGAAGCAAAAATAAATAAATACTACTCACCTTGTTGTGAACTGCCAAACTTTAAACACAGAGGAGAGTGAATGACATGGTCGTCAAGTACAAAGCAACTAAATTGGGAAAAATTATTGTGTGGTTCGGACTCACCATGTGGCAAAGGTGAATGGTGAGTCCGGCCACTAATATCTTGACGCTTGGCATAATATTTGTAAAAAATTGTAAAAAGTGTATTTAATATATAGAAATTTACTTGGCATATAATTGAGTTACATGATTATGCTTTGCGTTGAGTTACATGATTATGCTTTGCATGCATGACTGGTATTTTTAGGGCTAATATTTAAGCACATACTAAATTTTCAGAATAAACAATAAAGAAATCAATGAAATTCGCATAATGGAAAAAAGTTCGCTTAGTGCTCTTTGACAAAAATATCACAAATGTTATTATTGATCCCAACCCCTTAAATTTGCTTAAAATAGCGGACGCCAACAACAGATCCGGTGTCTGTGTTGTGTTTGACATGGACACGACATCGGCTTTGGGGTTGCCCGTGCCATAACCAAAAAAAATAAAGTCAGCCAGCTTCCCATCCTTCCTCCATCTCCTCTCTGCACCCTCCGCCTCCCTCTCCGACGACTGCCAATCCTAACATATGTGGTTAGTATCTCTTTGATATCCTAACATACAGATCTTGACAAGGGGTAATTACAGTCTTGGATCACTATCATTTACTGTCATTTAGAGCATCTCCAACCCTATTGTGAGTTTGAAAAAAATGGTTGCCACATAGGATTGACAACCTTTTTTTTTTTTCTTTTCCAATACTTCTCCAATGCAAATGTGAAATAAAGTATGGAGTTGACATGACAAAGACAATGTGAAGTTGGTTGTCTAAGAGCATCTCCAACCCTATTGTCTTATTTTGTGTTGTGAATCTTAGGTGACATGGGACACAAGACAATGTCTTGTATAGGTGGCAAGATTATATTCACAAATGACAATGAGTTTAAAAAGTCATCTCCAATGCAAAAATATTGAGAAGACAATACAAAGTAATTTTTTACAACTTCCAAGACAACTTTTACTCTTCTACTTCTTTTTATAATATTTTTATTCACAAATGATGATGTGGACATAAAGACATTGTGAAGTGCATTGTCTAGATCTAGACAACCAATTTCACATTGTCTTTGCTATGTCATTGCCATGTCAACTCCACACTTTATTTTACATTTGCATTGGAGAAGTACTTTTGAAAAAATGGTTGTCATTCCTATGTGGCAACCATTTTTTTCAAACTCACAATAGGGTTGGAGATGCTCTAAATCTAGATAATACACTTCACAATGTCTTTATATCCACATCTCAACAATTATGAATAAAATGTTTATAAAAATAGTAGAAGCAAAAGTTGTCTTGTAAGTTGTAAAAAATTATTTTGTGTTGTCTCTCCATACTTTGCATTGGAGATAACTCACATCTCGCACATAATGTTGTCTATTTGCAAACCAATCGATGGAAAAATCAGTTGCAATCCTAAGAAGAGATGCAAAGAATGCAGTTGCAATCCCTAAAAAGAGATGCAAATATGCAGTTGCAATCCCTAAAAAGATGCAAATAATGCTGATTGCGTAGCCTAAACGATTAAATAAAAATCGAATCGCGTTTGCAATAGCGGTTT
>JANAVB010003599.1:1069225-1075232 GCA_029216955.1 Iris pallida | reverse complement strand
TTGAACCAGATTCGCCGGCTAGTTGCTTGGACAGGGTGTCCAACTTCTGTTGAGAGCGCATCTCGTCCTCAACATGAATCTCGCTGAGGAGATTATCCAGGCTAATCTCCATCTTCTTCCTATGCATCCTTGCATAGATGTTGCTCCACCTGGAGGAAGTTTTGCCACGATCCCTCCAACGACGAACTTGTCGACGAGGGGCATGCTATCGTCCTCCATTTCTGGCGCAGCTTCAGGAACCTTCACTTGGGGTCAGCATGGTCTTCTCGTCTTCAAAGACCCATTTGTGGTATTTTTCAACCATGAACATCTTCGACCGGGCCTCGTCGTCGCATAGCTTCCCACGGACTCCCAGATCTCTTTGGAGAAGTCCTCTTTGTGTAGGACGCGGCCGAGAGTCTTCCATGGAATTCAGGATCAGCAGCCTGCATATGCTGTTATCCTTTTCCCACTTCGTCTGCTTGCTCGTAGCAGCGGCCAGAACAGCAGCAGATCCTGTTGCTGAACGATTGTTCTTCCTCATCCAACACGTGATCAACATCCACGAGTTGAAGGTTCGAGTCACCTTTCGCTTCCAGATCTGGAAGTGTTCGCCGTCGAATTTCTCCAACTTGTTAAAGCCGGTATCGACAAGCGAAGCACGAGTGTTTTCCATCGAATCGTATAGCTTTGAGATTGTTGTCTATTTGAAACAATCGATGGAAAAACTCAGTTGCAATCCCTAAGAAGAGATGCAAAGAATGCAGTTGCAATCCCTAAAAAAGAGATGCAATAATGCAGTTGCAATCCCTAAAAAAGAGATGCAAATAATGCTGATTGCGTAGCCTAAACGATTAAAAAAAATCGAATCGCGTTTGCAATAGCGGTTTCTCGAAGGCAACAAGAGATGATCAACAACATTGAGTCTCAGATTCTCGAAGGCAACAGAAAGAGGAAGGAAGAAGAAGAGCGGATCTCGCTGGGGTGTTGAACACCGGCGCTCAAAGCTATACCCGCAGTACGGATAAGCTCCCAGGAACCAGCAAGTTCAGGAGAACTTCTGGAACGCTCGTAAGTCATATTTGAGACTTGAACGGGCTTCCTGGACTTAACAGACTCCCTCAACTCTCTTCTTGGTGCATCTTTCAAAGGAGGCCAAGGGGCTCTATTTATAGAGTGGAGTTGAGACTTCACCTCTTCTCCTATCCGATGTGGGACTAAAATACCAATACTCAAAAATAGAGTTGATATTTTAGATCATCCCACAATCAGCATAGAAGTGTGCCAGTCCACGCCTACCCCCCGAACCCTCCCGTGCATGCACGAGACATCTTGGAGTCCGCGTCCGAGTCCGAGTCCGCACAACAAAAATTAACTTGCATCCTTGTTGGATTTAATCCTTTTCCTTCTAGGAAAATACTTCCACATGGCACAAACTTGTGCCCCACTACACCTCATGTGCACACCTCAACACAAGCAATGCATTATATTGAGATACTCACCATTTGGTGTAGCCGATGTGGGACTATCTTTTCTAGTCCAAAGGCAAAAACACCAACAATCCCCACATATCTCAATATATGGGTTGAGCGTTCCCCACAGTGATTGTCCATCATGCATTATGAGAGATGTCGCTACGACTTGAATCTTCCCGCATAGGTTAAATAACAGCATGATACAAGAATGGACTAAGCCTTGAATTCTGTACCATAACTGCAATTCTTCCTACTCACATAGTGACATCAACTGTGCTTCTGGCTGCACATTGAAGGCCTTGTGCCAGCCTGGTTTCAGTGTATAATTTTTGGGCGTCTACAAGTTTACCCTCAAGAGACGGCCTGATATCTCTGTCCATACACTATAGGTGAGTTCTATATAAAGAGTCATTGGCATGAAGCATTGCGCTTCTTTGCGGTGCTACGCCGCTATGACATGGCTGACAAAGCCAAGGCATTACCCCTATCTGGGAACCTCATCGTAGTGTCATACTACTGTAGCATGAGGTCTCAAGCCTCTTTGTAGTGCCAAACTACCCAGCATGAAGCCTTGCGCTCCCTTGTGGTGTTACGCCACTATGACATGGCTTGCAAAGCCGAGGCTTTACCCCTACCTGGGTACCTCATCGTGGTGTCATGCCACTGTAACATGAGGACACCGGCCTCTTTGTAGTGCTGCCTACATCTCTTTATTACGATTATGCAACATTAGGCTACCTGCCTATATGCGGTGCTACGCCGCCTGTAACTTGGCTAACAAAGCCGAGGCATTACCCCTACCTGGGAACCTCATGGTGGAGTCACCCCACTGTAGCATGGAGTTGTAACACTCCTTTGTGGTTGTTGCGCCACCATGCTTCCTGTAAAGCATAACAGACCTTCACTCAGTTGAGAACTCATTAAGGCATTATGCCATCCTTCTCACAGGATCAATTTTCCGTAGAAAATTCATAGTAGACAACAGTGGTTCTGGGTCCGAAACCCTTACATGTTCCGCAGAACAAGTGCCCACTGTTAACTAATATTTTTCAGTCAATAGTCCTCCCTTGAATCAAAAAATTAGATATCTGGTAGATTTCTCTTTGAACCAATAACATAAAATTTATTGATAGGATTATAATGACACAATATTAGAATGCCTTCAAGCCCATCTTCCTTGCTGTGTCCTCGACCAGCTGACGCTTGAGACCCTTCGTGAACGGATCCGCCAGGTTTTCCTGACTCCGAACATCGATCACTGCAATGACGCCCCTTTTTATGAGATCGTTCACTGCTCTGTGCTTCAACCGCACAGTCCTCTTCTTCCCGTTGAAGAGTTCATTTGATGCCACTGCTGCTGCCGCCTGGTTGTCACAGTATATCGGAATCGCCGGTATCTGAGCCCCAACCATTGGAAGGTCATACATGAGCTCCTGAAGCCACTCTGCTTCATCTGCTGCAGCGTCCAATGCGAAGAATTCAGATTCCATGGAGGAGCGAGATAACATAGTCTGCTTCTTCGACTTCCACGATATAGCAGCTCCACCCATGGCGAACACATATCCACCTGTGGAATATTCGCTCTCCACCTCTGAACACCAGCTAGCATCACTGAAGCCTTCCACTACTGACGGATCTCCGCTGTAGTATAGTGCATATGTCTGAGTCTTCTTGAGATATCTCATAACACGCTTCACAGCTTTCCAATGCTTTACGCCTGGATTGCTCGTAAATCGACTCAACATTCCCACTGCAAAGGCTATGTCAGGCCTTGTGGCAGTAGTAGCGTACATCAAACTTCCGATGACGCTAGCGTACTCCAACTGCCTGACGCTCTCCTTCGAATTTGGCTCCAGTTTCAGATCACTCCTGTACGGTGTATCAATAATAGGAAGATCTTGATACCCGTAGCGAGAGAGCATCTTCTCAATGTAATGAGACTGTGACAGCGCTATTCCAGTGCCTGTCCGGATGATCTTGAGCCCCAAGATTACGTCGGCATCCCCCAAGTCCTTCATACTGAACTTGGTCGAGAGGAATTTCTTTGTCTCTGTGACGCAGCTTAAATCCGTACCTAGAATTAGCATGTCGTCCACGTATAGACAAACGATTACTCCTCTTCCGTCAGCAAACTTCGTATAGACACACTTGTCTGTTTCACTGACCCTGTAGCCATTTGACCTTATCACCTTGTCAAACTTCTCATGCCACATTTTGGGAGCTTGCTTCAAACCATACAGAGACTTCATCAACTTGCAGACTTTGTCTTCCAGACCTCTGACGACAAAACCTTCTGGTTGTTGCATGTAGATCTCTTCGGTCAGCTTGCCATTAAGGAATGCCGTTTTCACATCCATCTGATGTATCACCAGCTTGTATATTGCTGCTAAAGCAATTAACAATCTGATAGTTGTCATCCGAGCTACTGGAGCATAAGTGTCAAAGTAGTCGATCCCCTGCTTCTGAGCAAACCCCTTGGCCACTAGCCTGGCCTTGAACTTGTCAATGGTTCCATCTGCTTTCATCTTCTTCTTGAAGATCCATTTGCATCCGATGGGTCTTGCTCCTTCTGGTAGGTCGACCAATACCCATGTGTTATTGGAGGTGATTGAGTCAATCTCGTTGTCAATCGCCTCCTTCCAGAATATAGCATCTCTGGTCTTCATCGCCTCATCATAGGTAAGCGGATCTGCTTCCACATGATAGGTGACGAAGTCATCTCCGAAGTCTTTCGGCCTCCTCGCTCGCTTAGTTGACGGCTCAGCGAGTTCTGGTTCAGCTGGTGTCTCCTCGACAACAACTCCATCTTGGACTACTGGTTCGATAAAGATCTCTGTCTGCTCCGCACCCTCATTATTCTCCGGAATGTCCGCGAGAACAATGTTCTTGTGCCTTGCAAACTTTTCTTCAAAATATTCAGCATCGCGAGATTCGATGATATGATTTGACTCGATATCAAGGAATCTCCGAGCATCACTCTTCTCGGCATACCCCAGGAAGATCGCCTTAGTAGTCCTTGTCCCCAGCTTCTGAATCTTTAGATCCGGGAGCTTCACATAAGCCAGGCACCCCCACACTCGAATGACATTCAGGTTGGGTCTGACTTTGAACCAGAGTTCATGAGGAGTTATGTCGGAAGTTGCATACGGCACTCTGTTCAGAATGAAAGTGGCCGTTAATGCAGCTTCTCCCCAATAGCACTTTGGGAGACCCGCAGTCAACAGCATAGAATTCATCATCTCTGTCAACGTTCTGTTCTTCCTTTCTGCTACTCCGTTGGATTGTGGAGAATACGGAGCCGTCGTCTCGTTGATGATTCCATGTTCTTTGCAGAATGATGAGAATTCATGAGACCTATATTCCCCACCTCGATCACTCCTCAGCCTCTTGAGTTGTTGTCCAGTTTGCCGTTCAGCCTCGGCCCTGAACTCCTTGAACTTCTCGAATGCTTCGTCTTTAGATTTGAGTAAATAGACGAAGGCATACTTGGAGAAGTCATCGATGAAAGTAATGAAATACTTCATCCCGGCCTTTGTAGAGAATTGTTTGAAGTCACAGATATCTGAGTGAACCAACTCCAGAAGATCTGTGCTTCGATGGACCCTGTGGAAGGGTTTCCTAGTGATCTTCGTCTGAGCACATATCTCACATTTCTCTACCTTACCCCCACACTTGGAGATAAGTCCTAGACTAGACATTTTGTTTATTCGCTTACAATGAACATGTCCTAGTCTATTATGCCACAACTCAAGAGAGTAATTCAAACTAGTGATAGCATTGACATTATTATGCTGGGTTACAACAAGCTGAATTTTGTACATTCCTTCAGTCTGAAAAGCTTTTTCGAAGAAAGTACCCTTCTTGGACATCACCATTTGGCCAGCATTGATGTCCATCCTCAAGCCTGCGTTGCAGAGCAGGCTCCCAGAGATCAGGTTCTTTGCGATTGCAGGAACATTCTTCACACCTTGAAGCGTCAGAATGTTCCCCGATGTAAGCTTCAGCTCCACCGTCCCGATCCCCAGTACTTCAGCTTGTGCCTGGTTCGCCATCATGACTTTCTCGGAAGTAGGCTCATAGGAGACGAACCAGTCCTTGTCTGAACAGACATGACATGTCGCGCCAGTGTCTATCCACCAGTCCAAGTCTGCCCCCACAGTTGCAACATGTGCTATCATGGCAACCTGATTAGTAACCAAAGAAACCTTGTTAGGCTCACCTTGCTCTTTGGGCTTGGACTTGCATTCACTTTTATAGTGACCCTTCTTGCCACAGTTGAAGCAAGTCACATGGGACTTGGACTTCTGTTGCTTGAATCCTGGACCCTTCACTTTCAGATTCGAGAAGTCCTTCTTCTTGTGGTGAGAAGCCGCCTGCTTCCCTTTGTTCTCTCTGGTGGCTTGAACCAGATTCGCCGTTGCTAGTTGCTTGGATAGGGTGTCCAACTTCTGTTGAGAGCGCATCTCGTCCTCAACATGAATCTCGCTGAGGAGATTATCCAGGCTAATCTCCATCTTCTTCCTATGCATCCTTGCATAGATGTTGCTCCATCC